>JAJOOO010019139.1:0-34798 GCA_029582685.1 Solanum piurae | reverse complement strand
AAAGGGATAATTTTGTCATTTAGGGGTCTTATCCAAGGTTTGTTAAACCTTGGATTAGTTATCCCTCCATTTACTAGGGATAAAATAAGACCATATATGATGTATAAGCAATACATGGATTAAATAAAATAATGTAACCAAACAATGTATTAGATGGATTAAATTTTAATCCATGGACTATTCTATTTAATACCTCCTACCAAACGAGTCCTAAGTGCATTGGTTTTTCTTATTTTACAATCACATAATGAATCTGAATAATTAAGATCTATAACAAAGTTTTAATAATATTAAGATGTCTATTTAAGATTTTGTACGAAGATGCCAATTCACCACTACTCCATCTACTTTCACCCATCACCCACAACCACCATCATCGTCAATCACCAAAATCATTAGCCATCATTTGCAATCACCACCACCAATCATTATTACATCCACTAATCACTATTGATAATTACCATTTACCATCATTAGTCAACATTATATATTGCTAACCACCATTAGTTATTAGTATCATTCCACCGCTAATTATTCAAAGTCAATGCATATATCATAAAAAAAGATCATATATAATCAAATGAATGTGAAATGTTAACATGATATACTTGCAACATGATGCATATTAGAAAAGGGGCGACCTTAAGTCATCAATTGCTCTCCAAAATATTATATCGTTTGTCATTAAAATGGCTCAAGATTAGGGAAGATTCGAACAGAATTCCTTGATTGGGGAAGTTGCGCGGACTCTTCATTTTTGCTGCCGCACCCGTGTCGACACAAGACGGGTGCGGGATACGTGTGGGATTCGGTCAACCCACATTGCATACTTTGACCAGAGTCCATTGACAAATTTTGGGGAAAATTGTGATTTTGATAGAAGATAAGATAGATTTAAGACATGAGAAATGGCATACCTTAAATTTTTAGACCCTTTGTCTCCCTTTTTAGCTTTAAATACTTGTTTTTTCAAGCCAAACTAAGAGAAACTAAGAATTCAAGCGGTTGTGTAAGGAGAGTTGGTGGCAGACCTTGAATGGCTTTCTTTTTCTTTTTTGAGGGGGAGAACGAGAGAGCGTGAAAGAAGAAGTTGCGCGGACTCTTCATTTTTGCTGCCGCACCTGTGTCGACACGAGACGGGTGCGGGATACGTGTGGGATTCGATCAGCCCACAATGCATACTTTGACCCGAGTCCATTGACAAATTTTGGGGAAAATTGAGATTTTGATAGAAGATAAGATAGATTTAAGACATGAGAAATGGCATACCTTAAATTTTTAGTCCCTTTGTCTCCCTTTTTAGCTTTTCCTGTTGGTCAATATTTGTTTTTTCAAGCCAAACTAAGAGAAACTAAGAATTCAAGCGGTTGTGTTGTGACTTTTGGTATCTGTAAGGAGAGTTGGTGGCAGGCCTTGAATGACTTTCTTTTTCTTTTTTGAGGGGGAGAACGAGAGAACGTGAAAGAAGAAGTTGGGGGTCTTTCAAAATTTAAAATATCGCTATATCTCTATTTTATAATTTTGGATTGTTTAGCCGAATCCCAACACTCGTATCCATACCTGGATCTGTACCCCCGGATCTTAAAATTTAGATTTTGCCGAATTCGACCCTTGGATTTGCGTCGGGCACCCGCACCCGAGTCCAAGCAACTTAGTTTTTAGTAGTAATTAACACATTCTTTTGATGAAGAAAAAGAATGAGTTCTTTTCCGTGAGAAAAAAAAGCTTTTGAATTTTTGGTTTGAGATAAAACTTAAAAGTATCCAAGTTGAATTTGCATAATTAATTTGAGACATCCCAAAAAAGCTACATCAATTTTGATTCTAATTTTAGTTGGACAATTAATGTTTTAGCTTATTGGAGTTCTTTCTTTGTATGGTATTTGACTATTTGTGATTAATTCCCCTTTTCATATATTTTAGGAGTCTTTTTTAATTCTCCTTTTTATATATTAATTCTGACTTCCCACATCTCTAAACTTCAAACTTCCAACACCTTTTATTTACTTAATTGTGTGTTCAACACTACCCCTCATGTGCAGGTTTGATTCTTTTTTGTTTCTATGAGTCAAGCACGTGAAATTTCCTTATGGTGATAAGGGTGGTGAGACTTGAACCTAGGACCTCTCCCTGCTCTAATACCATGTTGAGTTATGTGACGATCTAATCTAAAAAAATTAGTTTTAAATGAGATAGTCACACTTCAATAATTTACTTATGAGGTTTTTCCTTTGTTTGTGCCGTCTTATTTTTTCTGCATGGTGTCTTTGAACTAAATTATCTCCATCTTTCCGCACTGTAATAGTGTTCCTGAAATCTGTTAAGTGCCCTGTGCAAAGAGTTTGAACATTGATTAAGAGTGAAACTGGAAACTTTTAAGTGGAATAGCAATAACAAGTTGCTTCTGGAGAGTTGTGGGAAGTCAGAAATTTTCTTTTTCGAATGTCATGCAATTTTTGCTCTTTCTTGAGGTGTTATGCAAGCAGGGGCGGACCTACCTTGTTGCAAGTGGGTTCATATGAACCCACTTCGTCGAAAAAATACATTGTATATTCATCTGTTTTTTGAACAAAACACTATATTGAACCCACTTGCAACATTAATACTGCTTCATTTTATTTTATTTATATTTTGAACCCACTTGATAAAATTTCTGGGTCCGCCACTGTATGCAAGGATTATTCATGTCATGTAATATGTAGCAGTTAATATTTTGGGGATTATGATTCTGCAATATTAATTTTCTATAATCTTTTAGCTCTAAGGGGCCATTTGATTCCAAGACACAAGTTATTCATGGATTAGTAATTTAAAGATTAACAATGTGAGGATTAATTTATTAGTAAATGAAAGATACAAATTTGAAGTGACTAGGATATTTTTGTTATTTTAATTCATGCATTATTAATGCTCGTATTCTTATTTCACATTCAATCCCACATAAAATATAACTTATTGAAGTTCTATTAAAGGAGTATAATGCTAACGAACATTTAATATGCTATGTTAAATTTTATAAATAGATTATTTCTCTGTACTTCACCAACCAAACCATGTCTACACAATGGTAGTTGTTATAACAAGGTTAATTATTTTTAAACACAGTCAAGTGGTCATTAAGTTAATGTGAAATCAGTAATACCTAACCTAGGTCTGCATGTCTTGCTTTGAATCTCATGTTCATTAGGTTGGTTTGTTTATCAATTTTGGTTTCATTCTATGAAGATGATGATAGTAAAAATATTGTGTAGGAAAACATTTTTCTTTGTTCTGCATGCATGAGCTGCATTTGTACCTTTGCTTCCTTGCCTCCTTTGGACTTAACTTGGATACTGTCTATTTTCCTGGTAGGATGTGACAGCGACCAAGGGAAATGAATTTGAAGATTATTTTCTTAAGCGTGAATTGCTTATGGGAATTTATGAAAAGGGTTTTGAAAGACCATCTCCAATCCAGGAAGAGAGTATCCCAATTGCTCTTACTGGGAGTGATATTTTGGCTAGGGCCAAAAATGGAACAGGGAAAACTGCTGCCTTCTGCATTCCGGCATTGGAAAAAATTGACCAGGACGTCAATGTCATTCAAGGTTCTGACAAGCAATTCATAGTCATTTTTTGAAGCCTTTATTTGTTCTAGTACCTGTCATATTGTTTACTATGAATTCAGCCAGCAATCGGCTCTTTTTGGTCCCTAATTTCTTATCTTTATAATGGAATTGCAATATAGCCGTGTGTAAACCTTGTGTGCATCGTCTAAAAAATAAATTTAGTACATTGTGGCACACTGAATAATTTCGTAAAGGAACTTGCAAAGCTTGTAACAATAAACATGCAGAAGTTCTCTTTTTTTACGATTATTTTGAACATAATTACATAAATGCCAACATCTGAATTAATCATGAAAAATACTTTTACTTTATGAAGAGCTTGAGTTAAACCTAGTTAAGCTCGAGTCGCTGTTGGGGTCAGCATTTATTGAGCTCAGGCTGGTTTGTTTGATGATGAAGCTGAAGTTCATACCTTTACAAATTGTCTTGGCAATGACTTTAGAGTTTTAGATAAAATTTAGATGGCAATTTCAAATTGTCAGTTGGTTGCACATTGAATTGGCTCATGAAAGTTGTTATTTACACTGGAGCATTTTTGATGGTGTATGTACCGAAAGAAATCCACTTTATTGTTTTCCATAGAAATGGGATTTGGTTCACTCAGTTTTAGCTTGTGTTTTACTGTTGTCTCTTAATGCAGTTGTTATCCTTGTTCCTACGCGAGAATTGGCTCTTCAAACATCTCAAGTTTGCAAAGAACTTGGGAAGCACTTAAAAATTGAAGTCATGGTTACCACTGGGGGGACCAGCTTGAAGGATGATATAATGCGACTCTATCAACCGGTTCATTTACTAGTTGGAACCCCTGGAAGAATACTCGACCTTGCGAGAAAGGGAATATGTGTTTTGAAAGATTGTTCCATGCTTGTCATGGATGAGGTAATTCATCTCCCCCAATTATTTGATCGGATCTGTATGCACTGTGTTTTCTTGAGAGAATATAGAGAAGACTAAAATAATGACGTGCTTATAAATAAATTGTTTGTGTGCTTTACTCAGTGTAGAGTACTTTTCATGCGCGGCTGCTTATTTTTTAGAGAAAGGTCCGTTCAACATAAGATCTCTGGCATGCAAAGTTTTCTTTCCTAATTAATGTGGGACAATGTAGCATAAGCTGGTTCAATATGGCTTTATCCAAAAAATTGAGAACTCATACGACTATGATATTTGCTTCAAACGTACAAGTTATTACCTTTTCAAAATGAACACACCTAAGGACTGTTTCCCATATGGTATCTTTCTATATATTACCTATTCAAAAGAAAATGTAATCTTTTAAGTGGAGAAGGGTAGAGGGGCGGGCCCATTATCCACCGAGTTTAGAAGGCTGTGATTGGTCCAAAGGGCGGGTCACAGATGGATTTCTCGGTTATAAAAATAAAATAAAAATGTAATCTTTCTGTTTCGAGTGAAAACACTTTACATGACTACTAATTCTATCTGCGTGCATATTTATGTCCTTCAGGCTGATAAGCTTCTTTCTCCGGAGTTTCAACCTTCCATCGTGCAGCTGATACGTTTCTTGCCAGCAAATCGTCAAGTTTTAATGTTCTCTGCTACATTCCCTGTCACAGTCAAGGACTTTAAAGAAAGATATCTGCAGAAGCCATATGTTATCAACCTTATGGATGAACTTACTCTCAAGGGTATAACACAATTTTATGCCTTCGTAGAGGAAAGGCAGAAGCTTCATTGCCTCAACACTTTATTCTCAAAGGTCAGTACCTAACACAACTAAGTTTGGATGTTTTGAAGTTTGCTGCAATTCATAAATTCTAAAACTCTTTTTACAGCTTCAAATCAACCAATCAATTATCTTTTGCAACTCTGTAAACCGTGTGGAACTGCTTGCCAAGAAGATCACAGAGTTAGGCTATTCATGCTTCTACATCCATGCAAAGATGCTTCAAGATCATAGGAACAGAGTATTTCATGACTTCCGCAATGGTGCCTGCAGGAACCTTGTTTGTACTGGTATGATACGTGGCATCTGCTTGAAACTACTAGTACTCATACTTTCTATTCCTTTCTGTTGTTATTGCTGGTTTTCGAGGGGCAGATTTTCAGATAAGTTGGTGCGTGAATTTGCTCTTTGTTAATTATGGTTGTTGTGTAATGTATTTGCATGTGTGGGTGCCTCTGTATAATGGGTTATATGTGTGGGGGGCTCTTTGATTCCCAAAAACTAATCCAGGGAAGTTAACTGAAAATGTTTGTGCGAGGAACTTCCATTTTTAGCTTCACAGTTGCGTCCGTATCTTCATTATGCTTGATGTTTTTCAATTCACTGTAATATTGTTGTCTATGTACATGTGGAATTTCTGCAATCTACTCTGACCTGTTTGATGAAATATTCTGATTTGACTATTGTATGATGATCTTGTCCTTTGCCTGTTTAGATGATGATTCTGGTTTGATAACAAATTATTCACACCCAATTTCCTTTGGGTCATCTTTTTCCAATGTAGATAACTAAGTACACTTCTTGTAATTATATTGTGTGATGTTTAATTCATTTTCTTGGTCGATTGAGCAACCTTTTATTCTTTTATGTTGGGTGCAGATCTGTTTACTAGAGGGATAGATATTCAAGCAGTCAATGTTGTTATAAATTTTGATTTCCCGAAGAACTCAGAGACATATTTACACAGGGTATACATTACAAATCTTTGCCCAGTGAATCATCTCTCTATATCTATATGTGCTATTTTCTTATTACATATATTTTTGCAGGTTGGGCGTTCAGGGAGATTTGGGCATCTTGGTTTAGCTGTGAACCTGATTACTTATGAGGATCGCTTCAACCTGTATGCATATAATATCTCTCTTTTGCCATAGAAGTTCATTTAGTTTATGTACTTGGTAATAATATGGGATTGTATCTAACAGGTATAGAATTGAACAAGAACTAGGAACAGAGATCAAGCAAATTCCTCCGCACATAGATCAGGCTATATATTGCCTTTGATCAGTTAGCTGCTCGGTTATGGTGCACCAATGGTGAGTCTTTTGTACAGGTATGCAGTTGTTAGAGTTCTGAGATGAGCTACCTGAGAATCTTATCTTTTTGTATGCAGATATAAGTGCAGTCCTATAAATTGATATATCTTCTCAATGTGTCAATTACTGATTATTGTCTCCACTTTATTTTTACTTGCATCTTGATGGGGGTTTATTATTTATTTTCACCCCACCTCGTGGGTGTGGGAGTATGAGCAAGGGTTCCAACATTATGGACAAGTGTGGGTTAAGGTTGTAATCCTGTCACATTAGCGCCCGAGTGTGGTGTAAAATATGGAAAGGTTTTCACCTCTGATGGTTATGGGTAACAAAGCTAGCTCTGTCATATCTGTGCCTGGATGTGGTGCAAAATAAGAAAGGGTTCCCGCATCATGGACAAATTTGGTAAAAAGGTTTGTCCAAGAGAGTCAAATTGAGGCAGTTAACTGGAACATAGGCACTTTGACAGGGAACCCGAATTAATTAATGGATAGATATTCTTTAAAGGAGGAGAGTTGATATTGCATGCTTGCTGGAAACTAAATGGAAAGGGCAAAAAGGCTAGAGAGATGGGTAACACGAGTGATTAATTATGGTTTTGTTAGATTGTTAGATAAGATAAAATTAGGAATAGAGGTATTGTAGAACCAAGACTTGAGGATAAAGTTGTAGAAGTAAAGCGAGTTGGAGATATGATTATTGTGTTAAGTCTTTCTTGGGGAAGGAGACAATCAATGCCATTAGTTCCTATGCTCCCCAAAAGGGATTAGATGCAGAAGCTAAAACTAAAATTTGGGAGGGATATGAACACATTGTTCATGGGATTTCAGGAGACCAGCAAATCTTTATTGGGGGAGATCTAAATGGACTTGTAGGTAAAGATAGCGATTGTTTTGGCCGAGTATACGAGGATATGGTTATGGTATTAGAAATGACGAATGTAAGGCTGTTCTAGAGTTCATTTTAGCTTATGATTTAGCTGTAATTTACACATCATTTGTTTATCTTTATTTGTATTTATACTATTTATAGAAGTGAGAAACCCTGAAAGTTCAAGACCAAAATACTCTTTTGCTAATATTTATTTTGTATTTTAATAATAATTAAATGGAAAACTGAAAAATATTACTCTATCCGATCCTATTTATATAACACTCTTTCCTTTTTAGTTGGTCCCAAAGAGAACGTTACCTTTTTATAGTTGGTAACAATTCAACTTTAAACTTTCCATTACAAGTTTCAAAAGTCTTCCTTTCCTTTTTAAACTCCGTGTCACATAAATTGGGACGGAAGAGTAGTAATTTATATTGTCCTCTCTATATAATTGCCTCCTTTATTAGTGACAATTTTTTTTAAAAACAATTTGGCTGCTAGAAAAGAACTTTCAAACCTTTTATTGAAAGGACACAACTCTTTGCTTAATTATTTTATAAATATGTTTTTTCAGTGTGGTTTTTATGGTTGGGATTATGAACTAATAAATTAGTGCTGATTTTTGAAGGAATAATTCATTCTTGTCCACCGAGTGGATTGAACATTGAAAATTAAACATAATGGAGAAAATAAAAATGCTGCGCAGAACAAGTTTTCGATAAGAAATGGACTAAATAGTCAATAGACACTATTAAGTCATGTTTATTTTATTTTTCATAAGACGAGCATATCCAATTTCATATTGCAAAAGCCACATATTCATACTCTTGAAAATTGTAACTTTTGTAAACTGTAATTTTCGCGACCCTTTGTTATTTATATGCAAAATATCAAAGGGGTTTTGTATCTTATGACTCAACATATAAGCTCTTGTTAATGGATTTGAGAGATTAAGAGAAAGTGGAAGAGAACTAAAGAGGGTTTTGTATGACCTTCCGAGTATCAAATGGGGTAGCTTGACTCTTGTCAGAGCTCAGGAGATTGGAGAGAAGTTGTTGGCCATGAGGGCTTGGGTGGAGTAGTAGTGGATGCAAGCAGTATGCAGGATAGGACAGTGAATTGCATTATGGAGGTATTTAGAGAGGTGTTGGGGATTTCAAGGGGATTGATGGTCGAGTGGAGTGGCACAATTATATACTATCTATGTAATTTCCAATTTGATATCCAAGATTATCCCTCTCTTGAAGACACATGTTAGTTTAGCTAATGTGTATCATTATGTAGCCGCTTCTGATTTTCTATATTATTTAATATTTCGTTTTGACTGTTGATAATGTTTTCCCACAAATACTCTGTTTGACTTTTATTAAATAATCCTTGAATAAATAATTTTAGAAAATAGTGGTAAGGTCTGCGTATACTCTAACCTCCATAGACCCCACATAGTGGGATTCACTGGTGTATGTTGTATGGAATTTCCATATTAATTTTGTTTTATTTTGATTTTTGATTTTGGAATTGGAGCATCATAAGAAAAGAAAATATTATTTCAAATGGTGCAAAGTTTAGTGACCTGTAATATCTAAGGGTCCTCGCTCTACAATTACTCTTCTTTACACTACCTTTCTTTGTTTTAACTACCAATTTATTTTCAACAACATAAATTTAAAAAGAAAAAATGATCCACAAAATGTGTTAATAAGTTGTTCCAAGTGAACAATCTCAATATTTGCTATTTTTCAGGACAATCTTTGTGAGAATTCTTAATAATATAAATGGTGAAGGGCCAAACCTATCCCTGACCTAATGGATTTGTTTTAAGAATGTCCATCAACATTTTTTTTTAGTATCAGTCCCCAATCACCCTCACCGTTTTCTTTGGGCTTAAACATGCCGCTAAGAACTAACAGACCTCTCTACACTCAAATATAGTGGCTTACATGGCTGTGTGTGAATGGTTCAGATGTAACCCATAAAAAATTTTTATTACCCGACCTATATTATATATTGGTCCGATTAAACCCATATAGCTTCCATTTTAATTTCTTCTGACTAGAGTGATTCAATTCTTTCTTCTCAAAGCCCATGTTCATCCCTCTTCTATAAGTTCAAAGCTAGATACAAGTGCATGATTTTGCAAGTAAAAAGGTTAATTAGGCTCTTGGCTTTAAGGACATATAGGAGTTGTGATACCATCAAAACATCTTTTATTCCTCTAATTCCAGGTACACCAAAAAAAAAAAAAAGCATCATTTGTCTAGATATTCATGATGGATTTTCCAATTCTCCATGAACACCCCAACACACATATGCTTCCTTTACATTACTAGTCATGATCCATGCCACTCCAAAAAGTGAGAAGGACATGCTCCAGATATCAGTTGTAACTTCCCGTTGAAGTAAGGAGATTTCTGACACACTCTCAATCCATCTGATAACCTAGAAAGGTATTTTGTGTTAAACATGCTATTAGATATTCTAGATATGGTGTTTTACTAGGACAAGCCAATCAGGATCAAGCTAGCAAATGCCTTCTTTTTTTGAGATGGCAACAGACTATATAGCACCAATAGATGCAGTAAACCATATTTACAAGAGATCAAAAACTTTCAAAAAGGCTATAATATACTATACAATCTTAAAAAGATTCCAAAATCTCCAAAATAGATTCAGTGTCTGAAGAAAATTCTTCTTTACATAAAAAATAAAACAACAAAAGTGATTTCATCTTAATCTTATAGATTGAGCTACTGGTCTCTTCAAAGCATCTCAGATTTCTCTATCTCGACAGTCCATCAAATAAAGGATGGTATCATTTTCCATCTGCTTTTCTGCCTAGGCTAACCTTCTCCCCTGTTCCAACATTTCAGTAAATCTGGAGAGTGATTTGGCATTACCCATGAATACATAGATAGATATTCCAAATTTGTAGTCACATTACAGTGACAATTAGTTTCAGGTTCCTTGCCACAACGATGGCATGTGGAACACACTCTTTATTAGATTTTCTTGTATTAAATAAACTTATTTCACCACCAACCAAACAAAACAAGCCACTTTGTATATGACTTTTGATTTTTCAGATAGTCTTCCATGGCCATACCTTTATCATATTGGGAGCTCCGTTCAGCAACATATAACAATCTTTAACTTTTTTCGATCCCTTTAGCATTTCCCAACCACCACAACATGTCTTCACTGTGCTCCAAACCCATTCTCTTCTGCATAAACTAACATATAGATTCCCGCTTAACTTATGTTGGTATTAGTATGCGGAAAAGAACATTGGAACCAAATATTGTATTAAACAATGCTATGTTTTATGTGGAGGGGGATAGGTAAAACCAAATATTTTGACAATATTGAATTTTATTTGGTGATTATTCTTTCCGCTAGTCCCAACTTAGCGGCACCTCACATTTTCTTCTTAAATGCCCATAAATTGGAAAAGCCTGAAATAAGGGCATCATCCAATGTGCTATAATATGTTTATGCTGCTTTATGAAAAAACAATTTGTTGTGCTGACAGCCCCTCTCTTTCTTTCACCCAGAATAAGGGTAGGGCAAAAGAGGTGACACATGGAATGTTTGTTTGAGCCATTTTTTTCCTTGCAGAAATCTCATGTTGAAGTTCTGCGACACTTGAGATGCTGAGAGAATGGATGACTTGGCTGTTTCATGGTTGCTGAGATAACTGAGTTCATCTTTAGATCTAGTGATGAGTTTTAAGTTAATCCTAAAAGAATTTAGCAGTACATACTGACAATGGATAGGTCCAGTCAGAGACTGGCCGTTGGTGAGTCCCCTGGTTTATGTAGTATTTGGCATTTGTCGCTGTTTCCTTTTAGCTGTATGTAAGCTGTACAAGGTTTTGCTCTATGGTATTTGGATCTATATTCATCTGCAGCATACGGTAATGTGGGCATTATTGGTCATGGAGAAGTGATACCTAAAGATGTCACCCAACATGTTAAGTGACGAAGTAGTCATTTTCATGCACTTATAGAGATTAATATCAGACGTTCAAACAGTGTCTCAGTATGTGTACCAGAAGCATTGTACTCCTTTCAGCTCTTGTAGTTTTTCTGCTGTTATGTTAGCGTTTGGAATGATGAAGCAGGTTATGTCTGCATGAATGTAGTCAATTTGGCTGAATGTGAAGAGTATGGTTTTAATTTTATCTATTTCCGGATTTGAATAATTGAATCTTTTCTATCTTGCCTCTATTCAAGTTGTAGTTTGTAAAGTTTTCCATTTGTGGTAGAAGATCCATTATTACCCCCCTCTACTATATGAAATATCTTAATTTTATCTTATGATATAGTGTGATCAATCATACAATTAAAGTCGAGGGCAGATAGATGATGATTTGCTGCATCAATTTGTAACTTACAAACTACAAAATAGATTTCCTATCCATGAAGTATTACTGAAGGTTTTTGAAGAGGACGCGTTATCATCAACACTTTATTCAACATGAGTAAGTTTCATATATACGAAGTAGAAAGCAGAGAGAACGAAATTGCACACTTACACATTAAAAAGCAGCAGCAGGAAATTTACAAAGTGAAGTTATTTTTTCATAATCTTCACATCATTAACATCCACAGTATCCAAGAAGCTGCTTCTTAGGGGTTTGCCCGGTAGCGCGATATCTGGCTGCTGTCTCCTCTGCTTTCAGAAATTTTTCCCCTCGTCTTGCTTCAACCACAGCTCTCTTCTCATCTGCCTCCTGACGAATTAACGCCACTTCATTTTTTATCTTCTCTGCATATTCTGCTTTCTTATGCTCTAGTTGATCCTGCAATTTTTTATCAACACAGACGGTAGATCAACACGGTCAAATATTAATCAGACGAAGAAAATGTTCAAAAGTATTTTGATTCCTAGGACGGTCTTCAAAATCACGGTACATTACTTAGTTTGAGATATTCTCCCCTGTAAATCCATTGCATTTCAAATTGATCAAAGATGCACGTATACTCGGACTCTAAAAGCATGGTTACCTCAAGTTGCTTCAGTTTAGCTTCTAGCTTTGCTGTATGAGTTTTCTCCCATGTTGCAACTGCAGAGAGCTTCTTTTGGGCCCTAGAGGCAAAAAATAGGCGAATTGTGCAACGAATGAATAAAACATATATATATATATATAGAAAGTTGAAAATCCTACTTGTTATGCACTTTGCTTTTTTTGCTTTCTTCCCATGCCTTGATGAAGGATGATCTTTTCTCATTTTCAAGCTGTGAAAGAGCAATATCTGAATAAGAAATAAAACTCTTTAAGTGATCGATGTCTACGCCACAACTGGTTAACGTCTAAATGTAATAATATACATACCTCTGTCAAGAGATCCTTTTGAAGTACTCTTCATATCAGTGTCTGCCAAACAACAACAACAACAACTATACTGAGAGTTCACTAGCTGTGAAGTTTGTTTATCAGGCAATGAATGAGGACAAACATCGAAGAACTATACAATATTTTGAGCCAAGAAATTACTACTCGTACCAACAACAACCACTACGGCTCAGTTCCAAACAAATTACTACTCCTATCGATCATTTCAAAGAAATTGATGGGATTCAGTGTACACCCTCAAATTTGCTAACTTTTGGTCTCAATTAAGCCTTTGATGTATCCTAAATCTTTTAGAATAAAATTTACATATTTAGAAATTACTACGTACTATAGTACCACCATCGCGATCTTCTTTTAATTGAGTTTCATACCTATCCTATTCATTAAATGGTTGATTGAAGTTGAAGAACAAGTGAAACCGTTATTAAATATGTGCAAACTATTTAATTTAGTTTGCACATCAAAGGGCAGAGCTAGCGGAGATCGAGCGTGCAAGTTCGATCGAACTCAATAACTTAGTTTGAAAACACTGTATTTTGCTTAAGAAATTTATTAAGTAATATTTAAAAGATGACATAAAAACTCAAGATATCAATATAATAACAAAATCAGCTATGATATTATATAGTCCAATAATGCCAACTGAAAATTCACCCTCTTAAGATTCCATAAAAAAGAAACACAGCCACAAATAACTTATTCTCATTTGTATATATATAATTTTTTTTTGTTAAAAGTATGAATCTTAATAACATATATAATATATTGACGGTGTAAATAATACAATATTTATTATTTTACCCAATATAACGGGTGATTTACCCTCTTTTGTAGGTAAATA
Organism: Solanum piurae; assembly: GCA_029582685.1. Classification (NCBI taxonomy): domain Eukaryota; kingdom Viridiplantae; phylum Streptophyta; class Magnoliopsida; order Solanales; family Solanaceae; genus Solanum; species Solanum piurae. Next base: position 21,122 of record JAJOOO010019139.1, on the reverse strand, counting down.
AACCATATTTACCATCAATAATTACATTAAATTGGTAGCTTTAAACAAGTCACCTGACGGATAGGGGTTAATAACTTAAAATAAATACATAATTATTTTGTCCCGCGTTTGTCAGAAGTATTAGCAACTTTTGAGATTATTTATCCACAATTTATACCACATTAGTAATAAATTAAGTTGTCTCATACATATAATGAAATAATTGATTAAACTCATAAAATTCATAAGATAATTAACTTTGTTTATCTCATCCCTTGTTGAACGCTCCCCAACTGTGTAAATACTACTATTTACATACTAGAAAAGGAACCATAGTACTATTACATATTACTAACAATAATTATGTGTGAAATTCCAAAAATGAGGTCTTGGGAGAGTCGTTGGAAGAACAGAATATATGTCGATCTTATTAAGACTTTGTGAAAGTAGAGATTTTTTTCCCCGAAAGATCATCAACTTAAGTGCAACAAATCCAAGTACAAACAAGGAAAAATACAGCAACTACAATAAACAACTAGTACAATAATAAAACACCAACAAGCCTAAATAAGTTAAAACTCAAAAAATAAGAATAATAATGAGCACCTAAATATTTTAAAAAAACATAAAAAATTGTAAATATATAGAGGAGAATATAAATAAGGCATAATATATGAATACCCCTTAAATTTGATCTCGTTTCATATTTATGTTGGGTATATACAAATTGCATAACAATTTATGCTCTCCAACCTTTTAGTTTGCATAAGTAGACAATTAAACTCGTATAAAATTGAACAAGTAGATATACATGTCCTACGTCACGTCCTACATGAAAATATTTATCCTAATTTCCTACGTATATTATGCCAAACTCATATGTCTACTTATTCAAACTTGTACAAATTTACTAAAAGTTGAAATGCAAAAATATTAATTAAAATTAAATTAAAGCACATATTTATGTACCTCGAGGTGTGAGAGGTTCATGAGGTAGAGTAGTAGTAGTAGTATGATGAGGTGGTGGTGGTGTGGGAGTAACGACATCGTTTGGAGTAGCTATGGATGCAAGTGGTGGTTCTTGCTTTATTTGTGGTGGCACTACTGCTTTATTACTTGTCTCCTCCTCCATTTCTTGCTAACTATTTAGTTTTCAACACTCTCTCAACGATGTTATGTTTTTTCTTCAAAAAATAATACATAGTATATATGTATATAAGTAATATTCTATTAGCAATTGATAATAGTTTAACAATATTTTTTTGTAGGATAGTTCCAAACATCCCACCGCTTATTATTTCATCACCACCTATTTATGGGGTATCGTTTTGATTATCAAAACTTAAAAAAAGAGACTTTTTTTTAAAAAAAAATTCTTATATTTTAAATTATTAATTACTTTGATTTCTAATATTTTATTACTTAATTTTTTAAACATATAACTTTTAATTTTTGTTAATATTTGATTTTATGGTTAAGACATATATCTTTTCGAACTAGGGTGTTCACAGGTCGATTTGAATTGATTATTGGTTAAAATCAAAATCTAACTAATTTAATCGATTTTAAAATGATCAAAATTAAATCAAATATAATATATATTTATCGATTTGGTTGTTATCAATTTCGGTTTGATTATTTGGTTATTAACTATAGACAAAGATAAAGAAACAATTCATTCAAAATGAAAATAGTTAGAATGACTAACATTACATAACTTTCAATCATTGAATTTACTATGAATAAAGCTTCCGAATTCATTATTTTGGCCTAGAAGGAAGAGACAGTGATATTTTCATTCTCATACAGAATCGTCATAGACACTCATATACATGAAACAATAAAATAAATATTTTCACCTTGGGCATTTTTGCTTTCATAAGTAAATTATAAATAAATTTTAAAAACACATATAATATCTTTAAAATTGTTTATAAAAATAATATATTATGTATGTATCATATAAAATATATGTATACAATTTATCGGTTCGATTAGGTTATTTCTTTAATTTTTTTCGAACAAAATCATAATCAATTTAAATACTATCAATTTTTAAGAATTTAAAACCAAACTACATTTAAAGCAACTAAAATCAATTTAATTTAATTTTTTCAATTTAGATCAATTTTTATTCAAATCGTAAACACGCCTCGAGGCTACATAAACAGAGTGAGGGAGTATTCAGCAAAACAACAAAAATAATAATTGTGTGGCTGATTTTTGATATTTGGAGTATTTAAATGTTTTTCGAGCATAGAGTACGGTGGCTTACGATGCTGGAAAACGTGGCTTTTGTATATTCTGCCACCGCCATGTAAACATGGATGTCAGCTAATCAACTGTAAAGTATTTGCGGCTGCATTATTACAAAAGGGTTAAAAATAATATATTTAATGTAATTTTATAAATAAAATATTATAAAAGTGATATATGTCTCTAGTAAAACTATTTTTAATAATCCATCGATTTAAAAAAAAAAAATTTAAAGCAATTTTGAAAAAAAAAGGAAAAAAGAAAAAAGAAAAAAGAAAAAGAAAGATATGACAATTAAAAAAAAAGTTACTCGTAGTATTCAAACAAAAGAAAAACAAATAATAATGATGAAATATGCTATAATCCAAATGCAAGAAATAGACTAAAGACAGAGGAATGGTGAATTCATGTTTTTTCTTTAAGAAAATTAGGTATTTTATGTACTTAAATTTTTATTATAATTTGTAAAATGTTATTTGTAAAAACTCATGCTTTAAGAAGGTTGAAGGGTGTAATTGATTAAATATTGAGTTATTTATCTAGAGAAATAGTCAATAGGGATCAATTTTCACATAATATTTTTTTCTTTTTTTAATGGTGCACCCTTCTTCTAGAAATTCTAGAACCACCTCTGTCTAAGAAGACGAAAGGTATATTCTATAAAAAAACCATAAAAATCGACAATGTTATATGATAGTGAATGTTGAGTTGTTAAACTCAACATATCTACAAGATGAGTGTTGTAGAAATGTGAATGCTAAGATGAATGTACGACCATACCAAATTAAAAATGATTACATTCATCAAAGGTACAACTAACACACGTTGAGAAAAAGATGGAAGAAAGCCACTTGAGATGGTTTGGACATATGTTCCGTTAACCTACATATGCACCAATCCTAAGTGAATGTATTAAAAGGGGACGGAACAAACTTAATATCACATGGAATGAATTAAAAATCCTTGATATCAATTCAAATTTAGCTAAAGATAGAGCTCAGTTCATATAATATTTTTTTGGTTTTATTTATTCCGTACAACAAGGATATGAAATGATCTTTAATGAAAGAAATGGAGAGTCAAGGAAAGAAAAGCCAAGGAAGAACAAAACTCAACTAAATAATACATAAATAATATAAAGAATTCCATCACATTGTCACATGACCATGCTAATAGTTTACAAACCAAAAATTTCAAAAGACAACTGAAAAAACATAGTTAAAGAAATCATAACACAATTCCTTAAAAATTAGTAGTAACAAAGAAAGGTCCAAGGCAAATTAAATAAGATTTTTTTTTTTATACCGTATATAGTTGCCCACCAAAATAATAGCCAGTAAAATGTATATTTTCTGTATATTATATATAATATACAAAAAATATACATATTTTATACATAATTTATGTATATATTTTTTTGTATATTGGTGAGCGAGTCTAATTATTTTTGGGCGAGCGACTAAATATGTTAAAAGCCCTTAATATAGTAATGAATAGAGGCCCAAAAAGTATGTAAAATTGAGAGAGAGAGAGAGAGAGATCAATGGATTCTTCCAATGAAGGTATCCAAACTCATCTCACTTGGATCAGTAGCTTGAAGTTCAACTTGGACACCATCTAATTCTCTCCTGAATCTGTCTTTTGAACTTGCATACAACATCTTACTTCTCACCCTTGCTGTCTCTGGTGCCCTATATATATATACATTCCAACATTGTAAAATCACACATAAAAAAATAATAGTGAGCTCTTTAAGATATGTCTTTGTTAGATATCAAAATGTGAGTATATTAGTATTGCATTACAATTTGTACATGTGGCAGCCTAGATGTGGTCTTTGAGACCTAAGTTGCGCGAATTCTTCACTTTCAATGCCGCATTTATGTCAGATTCTTCAAAAATACAGTACTTTTGAAGAATCAGACATGCACCGATTGATATTTTTGAAGAGTCTGAGCAACATAGTTTGAGAATTGAGACTATATTTAAATAATAGTACATAGGCATGATTGAGTCATTCCCTAAAAGTTGATTAATGACCATCCAAGGTATTGCAATCTCATCAAGATTTGACTTTGTTAGATATCAAAACTATGTGTTCTTTGACAAGTTTTGAGATTCCCAATCCAAGAAGTAATACATATTGAATGATAGATAATTGGTAGTTATGTTGTTCAGATCCTTCAAAAATTTCACTGCACCCGTGTTAGATCCTTGAAAACGTTTTAAAGATCTTACGTATAACGAACAACAATTTTGAAGGATCGGAGCAACGAAGTTAAATAGGTAGTGAAAAGAAATGATTTACCAAGCAACAAAGAAGATCCTGCTTTTCTGGACATTTTCATCAGTAGTCCAATCATAGTCAAAAACAGCATAACGACATTCACTTGGAGGCATGCTATTAGCAAAATCATCATGTGTTTCTGTCTGTCCACCAACTTTCTCAACCACAACTTGCTGCACAGATTCATCAATCTTGAAAACTAGGTACCTATGGTTCCTTTTTGCTTTCAACTCCAAGAACCTCAGCTTGCATTCATCACTCACTGCTATCCCTGATGCCGAATTCGCCTATCCAACAAAAACAAAGAAAGATAGAAGACATACATAGATAATAAACAAACCATGTCGCGGACTATGTTATTTCCTGACAGTGGCGGAGCCAGAAATTCTCATAAGGGAATGAAAGAATGCCACACTTTCGATTTGAACCAACCACCTATAACAAATTTTGAGCCACCTTTTCTACTACACTAAAAGATTCCCTTATGTCAAGGGGATTTAACAAAAAAAGGTAGCCAGGAGCACTAAGCATCTCACGTTTCCGTAGGATTCTAAGGAAGGGCCACACCCAAATATAGAGGCAGGATTAAGAGTTTGGAGTTCTAAATTTCTCTTTTAAAAAGGAGAGGAAGGTTTGAAGTGTGAAAATCATTTCCATGATCCATTCCATACCACTGAACCGTCAATCAATTTTGTTAGGGGTTCACACAAGTTAATAGACATATATATTTATTTAATTTTCTAATACAAATACAATATCTACAGAAAATCTATTGAGTTCATCCGAACTCGCGAACTTCCACCTAGCTCCGCCTTTGCCCAAAAGGGTATAATGTTGTGATATATAGGTCACACATAGATTATTTTACCGTTACTTCAAGGCTCCAACAATATATGATCAACCTTTTCTTTGACCTATTTACATAGTCATAATTTACCAAGAAATAGGATTCAATTGAATTCCTTTTGGACCATATAGATTGGCCCTTAAAGTTAGGGCAATTGAATTTTTTGCACATAAACTTCTTGAAATTATGTAATGTGAAGGTTGAGAAATCATTTTGTCTCTTTTTAGGAATTCTACTATAGTTTCACTGCCCTTGATAGTTTTCTATTATATTTTATCGCTTTTCAATAATGTTGTCACACTTAGACATAACATATAACAGAATACACCACATTACAACTTATGTACCATATAGTAAAGAAAAACGCACAGAGAAATATCGAAAATGCCTCGACGATACAACATGAACATAACAAAAAAAAGATGTATAATATGTGAAAGTGAAATGAATAAAGAACATCGAACATACCATTTGAGTATTTGGCAAACAATTTTGGTGTTTTTTTTCTCAAAGAAATGAAACGGAAGCAAGTTTTTTTTTTGGCAAAAAAGAAAGAAGGAAAGAGTAGAAAGAAAAAGATCCTTAATTTTGGGTATAAGAACAGAACAAATGTTCAATATAGAGGTTGTTTAGGACCTTTTTTTGGACAAAATTAACATGGTCCATAATTTCATACTTATTATGTAACGACCATTTTTCTATATCAACATTGTCACCCACATATTATGGTTATTCGTTATTTCTCCTATTATTGTGGATTGCTTTTTGGGAGCATTAAGACCAATCAATGTAATGGAAAATAAATTAGCATTCAGTTTAGTGGTATCGATGAGAGTTTTTGACACGATCCCCTAATGTAATTTGTAAATCTTCGAGATATTTTTAATACCCTTCAAATTTATAAATTATTCAACGTAGTTATAGCTAGTAAACATGAAAATACAAATATTTTTGGACAATTCTCATAACATTACATTTATGGAAACTCAACTTATTTGTACAACTTTTGAGAAATACTTAAGTGGTTTAATTAGGGGAGAATACATATTAATTAACTATGAGTAAGTGCTAACTCCTAAGGATTTATGTATAAAAATATATCATGAATCGATAAGCTTGGTGTAAATTGGATGCGGGTATATTTTTACACAATTTTTATGTTATTTTTATTAAGGCATAATAGATAAATGTGTTGTTTAACTTGACTTCAGCTGACAATGACATCTATTCCCTTCGACTTTGGTTGTACACAAACAGATACTTAAGCTCGTATAAAATTGAACAAATAAAATATATGTGTCCTATCTTTATTACAAGTAAAGTAAAGATAGAATTGTATTAGACTGTTAAAATCTAATAAATAATTTAGTATTAGCCTAAGACCTCATTTGTTTTCATTAAGATTAAGACGTTTAAATTTGAATGCACATCTAAACAATTAAGATATTGTTTCTAGATATGAAACCAAATGATTAAGATTGTTTTTTCAACATCTAAATATACATAGTAATATTTGTATGTACATAATAAATATACAATTAAAAAAATTAATTAAATATCTAAAAAGAATTAATAAAATAAAATAATTATTTGATTAAAAAAATAAAATAATTATACTTGCTAATTGCTATTGATGGTGGAGATGTGGTGGTAATAATAATTGTTGTTGTTAGTGGCTAGTAATGATGATGATGATGATGATAATAATTGTGATGGTGGAGATGGTTATGTTGTGGTTTGGTAGTGGTATATTGGTGGTCGTATTATAAAGTTAGTTGATGTTAATAGGTGGCGGTGTTGATGATTTATTTCCTTGAAATTAAAAGATAGTTTATCATAGTGAGACTTTTTCTTATACCTTGGTGAATGAGAAAAAATATTTGCACTATTAATTACTTTTATCATTCCACTTTACTTGATAATTTGTTATTATTAGTATATCCCCAAAAAAATATACGGTCCCTTTTATATCTTCTTATCGAGAAATTTTTATAATCACAGAAATACTATGCATATTTAAAATTAAAAGTTTTAAAAAGTTTGCTATACATAAAAATGGTCGCATATTTAAGATAAAAAAGAAATTAAGAGTCATTCTGTTTTATTCATCCAAAAAAATAAAATTAAAAGTCTTCTAGAATTTGCAATAAATGAATACTTTGCTTAATATAGTTTTTCTTTCGTGAAAGAGAATTAACACAAACAATGACAAAAATGATTAGGAAATTTTGAGCCTATAATTTTGCAGCGGCCTCCCATACCCATACAATTTTACTTACATAAACTATCATATCATTAGAGTCTGGAACACAACTCCCAATATGAATATCGGCACAACATTTCAATCCATCAGCTTGGACCAAACTTGAAATTCAATTTTTATCATAGATAATTTGTACATCTATCTCCAATCTTTTGTAACATAGGGTCACATAATAAAAAAATTAAGAAAAAAAAAATATCAGTAAATTATTTGGCTCTGTCGTACAATTAAGATATATTTATTGGAATTATTTAATAACTTTAAATAATAACTTCGGCATTTCAATTTTCAGTAGAATATGTAAATGTTTAATATTAAAAAAATGTTAACAAATTAAAGAAATCAATTATTTTGGTCAATTTTTATTTTTTCTAAAGGACAACCAAACCAATTAAGATGGTTTCCAAATGTTGAAATTAAACTAATTAAATCGATTTTTCATATCTTTGATTTTGTCAATTATTTTATTTGCTTATTTTGCCAATTATTTTTTAAATATATAATAATATACTGTCAAATACATTTAAAATTGACTATCAATATAATACTATAAAATCAGTTTTATACATATAAGAAAAAAAAAATATGTAATCAAAGCTAAACTATATGTGTAGTTTTCTCCAGAAAATTATCTGCATTGTTCAAGAATTTAACCATTTTCAAGAAATATAATTAAAAATATTACAATGAAATAAAAAATCAAAAATCTAATTATGACATATTAAGATATCTTAGCAATGATTTAAATTAAATAATAATAACTAAATAAAGAACTCTACAGGTTATTGATTAAATGAAATAGATTCTTGAAATAATTGAAATAAAAATTACAAATCAAACTAAAAAGTAAAAATAAAAACAATAAATTATTATAAAGTCGAATACTACGAATCAATAGTGCAAAATATTAACGAGTACATAAGATTTTCAATTTTTTTTTATAAAATATAAATATACATATGTGCAATTATAATTTTTAATAGGCATTTATATAGTCAGCTAGATTTGATTTTTCAGTTTTTTTTTGTTAAAATAAAATCAACCTAAATACTATCATATTTTAAAATTAAAAACCAAAGCTGGGGCAAACAAATAAAAGTGTCGGTTTTTTTTCTTTGATTTGATTAAATTTATAGTTTGGTTTGATTTAATTTGTAGGTAATCAATAATAAATAAATAAATAAAAAGTTAAATACCTGAAACAAGGAACACAATGAAAAGACTATAAAGAAATTTTGAGATGCTAAATGCCATTGATTAATATTTTGAAACTATAAAATATGAATCTAATTAACAAATGTTTTAGTTAATTTATATAGAGAAGGATTGAAAATATTTATGGGAAATTATGTTAGTTCTATATTTATTTCATGATTTTTTTTCTTACACGCCTCTTGTAATATGTTAGTATCATAGCACTTCTGGTGCTTTAGTTTTGGTAAATTTTATTTTGATTATTTAAATATTCTTAAATAATGATAACATATATTTAGAGATAATTAATGTACAAAATATTGGCTATAGTATTACGTATCGTTTAAAAATGGTAGCATATATTTAGATTATATTTGGAGCCTCACAATTGTACTGCACCACCTAGAAAACAAAAGGAGGTAGCATCTACTTAGAAACATTAATATAAATATGAATATTACATACCTTAATTTAGAATATATAATATTACATATCTTAATTTAGAATTCACATTAATGATAGAATATTTTATTTTTTAAAATTTATTTTTCTTATGTGTAATTTTGTGTCACATCTTGAGCCTACACCCTGGACGTGGCTGGCACTCGAAATCATTATTGGCCCCAAGCGAACCCTTTGTCTGGCTCAACTCTCAGCGGAAGACTTACTCAACATAAGATAAACTCATATAAAGTTTTAACTCAAATGTCTCAAATGCTTAACTTAGAACATTTAAAAATATTCAAACTGGCATCAAGGACAACTCAAGCCTAGAACATTAACAATAGAAAATAAAACAGACTTCTCAACTACTACTGTCTATGAAGCCTCTAATACTATGAGGGATGTCGGGACAAGACCTCGATCATCCTAACAAAACTGAAATAAATGGAAATAAATGAGGGATCCTCCGGAAGCAAGGTGGCCCACCAAAGCTAACTCGAACTGCTATGGTATCAACGAAGCGCCTGTTGATGACCTTGATCTCCTGTATCTGCATCATGAAATGATGCAGGCCAAATGACATCAATACATTGAATGTACGAGCATATAAGGGGAACACTAAACATGGCATAAAAGCTTGAACGTGGAAAAGAAGGAAACATACTCACCTCAACTCTACTCAACCCAACCTCAACTCATGGATACTCAACTCAATGCAATATAAAAACAACAATAAAGATGTTGTTTATATAAAGCATTTAAAACAATAGATAACAACTCAATGCATTTAAAAATACAATAAATACTCAGTTTGTATGTGAAGATACAAAATAACTCAATTTGGGAGATTATCTAACCTACAACATCACTATGAGCTATGTGATGATACTGCGTCTCGCCCACGCTGCTAGAACGGTCTTATACCTTGCCGGAGTATAAGACACCCTCAACTAAGTGGATCCACTAAGCTATGCTTAAAAAGCAATAAGGAATCATCTAAAAAGTATGATCCTTTCTACCCACGTTGGCTACATGATTTACGAGGACTCTGAGTTATATGAACTCGTCCCCATATCAGTGCTCAATACTACTCCCAAAATATAATTCAGCTCATATGTTTAAAAACATTTCTTCATCCTCAAGCTTTGAGATTATTACTCAAAAGGTTCTCTTAAAAGAGATTATACTCAACAACTCCTCATAAACTCATTTGGAAATCAATGTTTCCTCTCATTTTAAATGTGAAAACATTTACTCTTGGGAATACTTAGTTCCCATACATTCATTTTGAAAAATGAAACTCAACTCTCCTAATCCTCATACTCAAGTACTTAAGTCTTAAAACAAGTTTTAAGTGACCTTCGCAGAAGCGAGAACCTTTTTGCTTAAGCAAGTTTCATAAAAGCGAAGGGGATTTCACTTTGGTGAAGGCCGCCTTTTTGCGGGGTTTGCTTTTGCGAACCGAGTCGCTTTTGTAACATCAGAGGGGGGTATTGACCTGCCATTTTTGGGGTTTAATCCCTATTTTCCATATATTATTTTAGGGGACCCTAGGTGGCGATTTTCGAAAGGATTTCTTGTGCTAAATCATTTAGATAAGCTTTCATGATCCTAAACCTTCATTTTTATTTGGTTATTTGAGAATTCTAACATCAAAAATTGGAATTTTGATTGGTAAATGACAAGGTTTTTCAAGAACTCAAGTTCTTAACTAAAATAGAGATTATGAACCGATTTTGAATCCTTTTTCGAAATATTTTTTCTCAATGAGTTCCTAAAGCCTTGAGTAATGTTTTCAAGTATTAACTTTCATATTCAAACCTTATTTATGGAATTGGGTTTTGAGTTGCTTGACTCATTTTTCAAAGAAACTGATGCGGGATTGTCATTTTGGAAAATGATTGTGGAATACTTACTTGAATATATATAGTGTGGTTTTCAGAGTGATTCGGAAGGGGAAGACTCAACTCTTGGAGTGATTATTCATTGATTTAAGGAAAGTGATCTCCTAGACCTTCTACTCTAGTAGAATTCGTGTATTCTCTTCGTTGTTTGTGTGTTGGGAGTAATGAGAATGAGGTGAAGGGTTAATTGTCCACTTGATAAATCTTAATGAATAAAAAGGAGTTGAAATTTAAAAGTCTATGTGATGAACATGATGATTTGAATTGCCTTGTTGTGACCCTTATTGATTGATTGATGAAATGCTTGATAGCATGAATGTGGACTTGAATTGAATGAATTATTGTCTCTTTCGTGTGGTGTGATATTGCTTGTATGCATTGATTATTGAACACTGTGATGAGACAAATGTTTATGATGCGAGGTCATTGCCAGCGAGTGATGTAAAGTCGATGGGAAATGGTTCTGGCTAGTGATATAAAGTCGATGGGAAATAGTTTCGGCTAGTGACTTGATATAAAACTGATGCTAAATGGTTCCGGCTAGTGATAAAGTGTTGATGACAAATGGTTCCGGCAAGAGATTGATTATTGTAATTTGATGTATTTTGATGCTTATGTGTGACTTGCTTGTTAATTGTGATTGATGTACTTGTTGTGTGTGACTGATCTACTTGACATTGAGATGGACAAACTCGACTCATTTGGTTGTTGATTCGTGACTATTGAACTATGAATATTTGGGCTTGTGAGTCGTGTATTGTAGAACTGTTAGGTGGGTCTGATCTATGTGCATGTTGTAGTTTGAGGAGGTTCGGTTGAAGTGTAAGGGGTATTCGTTTACTAGATAGAAGTCTTGTTTACTAGGTTGCTTGTTGGATACCGTGTTGTTGGTACTCATCCCTTGCTTCCACACTTGTGTAGGTTCCGAGCCTGAACCTATGTGATCTCTTTCTCCTTTTTCTGATTTCGAAGCTTGTCAAGGATTTGAAAAGGTAGTTGCTTGTCACTTCGACGGATCGTCTTTTTCTTTTTCTTTATACTTTGTTCTATTTGAGAAACAAAGGTTGAGACTTGTACTTATTTCTTAAATTTCATATTTTGTGTATTTAGTGGCTTTTACATGTGACAACCAGATTTTGAGGGTTTTAATATAATGAAGAAGTTTTTCAGCTTTATCTTGTTCTTGCATTATATTTTCGTATTTCTTTCATTTTCATTGAATTGATGCGGACTTGTCTTCGTGGGAATAGACAAGTGTCATCACGTCCGTATTTGAGTCGTGACACTTATCTATACATTGTAGAGGTAAGGTGAGATTCTGGTCAGACAGAACATCAACTAGATCTCTAGTTTGAACATTTGAGGTTCTCCCTTTTTTTATAAGGGGTGACTTAAGGGGAGCCTAGAAAAGCCTTTCTTTTTTTAAAAAAAAATACCAAAAAGATTTAAAATAAAAGAAAAAAATTTAATTAACAATCATAAAAATATTTTAGAGCTTGAATTAAACTATTTAAATATTCATATTAATAAATAGAGTTTCTTACAACAAGATCCAAGTAATGTGTATTGCAAACATACTAACATCTTATTAACTTGAATAGACCCTAACCAATATATATAATAAATTACTATCAAGTGTTTATTGTGAACTTAAAGATATTTTATGTCGTAAAAATATTTCATTATAAATAATAAGTATAAGAAAAAATATGATTAATATTTTGAATATATATGTATATATATATAAAAATTATATTTAAAGAGTTCAAGATTTGTTATTAAAAGTTGACTTTAAGTCATTAATTTTATCAAGTTATCTTATATCTTTCACAACTTTAATATCAAGTGTCAAACTTAGGAGGAACTTTTATTCTAAAATATCAAAAATAATAATAAAATTATAAGTCAAACACTTCAACTTTAGGAAGAACTTTTCATCTTAAAATCTCAAAAATAAAATATTTCATTTAGAAGAATTTTCATAAGATGAAAAGTATTTCATAAATATCTAAATTGTTTATGTAGTAGAAAGAAGACCTATTACTATCTCGTCAATCACCCAATCATCTATATTAACAGAAGTAACAGTAAGATTATAAATTATAATCAGAAATACATCATTATCATTAAGAATGAGATTCATCATTCATAATTTGATATGATTCTAAAGAGTTAAAGATATGTTTAGGAAATAAGTTTACCTTAGGAAATAGAAAAAGAACCAAGAATTTTATGTTATCTTAATATAAGAAAACAACTTTATTTTATTATTTTATCTCAAATTCTAAATAGCAAACTTTTGTAATTTTTAAAATCAAAACCACACTGCAATTGAGACAATGTTGACAATTTTCTTTTTTTGCAAAGAACAATGATAAAAAATGAGGGAAAAAGTAACAATCACAAGAGCAAAAGTAAAACAAAAATACAATTAAGAAAAGAAAAAAAATCCTGAGCCAGACTTATTTTTTAGTGGCTAGATTCAATGGGGAGAAAAGAAAAAAAATAAAAAAATAGAGAAAATAAAAATGTACAAGTAATATAAAAGGGGAGATTTTTTATTTTTTTAAAATGCTATAAAAAATTGTATTTTTTTGGTCCTTTTTTTTTCTCTCAACTAGCAGAGTGAGTGCACTTTTTCTTTCATTAGGCTTTATTAGAAGAACATATTTAACATTTCTTAGTAACTACTGATGGAGAAACTTTTTTTTAGTCTATTTTCTTTTAAGATCAGCAAAAATATTTGTCTGTTCAAAATGAGCATTTTCGACCCATCAAACGATATCACTGCTTTTGAACAAAGCATATATTGTCAATGTGATGAACCGAAATGCTTTTGAGCAAAATCGTTGCGTATGTTAATTTTTTATGTTGTTGATCGATATATTTAAATGATCTTTTTTTTGAAAACATTATTGCATATATAAAGATATTTTTTCTATAAATTACTCCCTCCGTCCATTTTTAGTTATCATGTTGCATTTTCGAAAGTCAATTTGACTAATTTTTAAAGTTAAGTTAGATTACATTAATTTGATATTTAAAAAAAATAGATATTCAAAAACTATACGAAAAGTACTATAAATTATAATTTTTTGCATATCAATATGATGAAAAAATACATCATAAAATGTTAGTCAAAGTTCTTATCCTTTAACTCTAAAAAGAGAAATTGGAGAAACCATGACAACTACAGGTGGACAGATATGTCATTGTACATGTTGATTTTTAATATTAATGGTTGGTATATCTAAATGAATTGTTTTTATGAAGTTCATTCAAGACATTTGCGATTACATATCAACTATAACTTTTCGTTATCAAACTGATATATAATATTGCTATTTCTTAATAAGAGAGCATATAAATGTTTGATATACAGATTTTTTTAAAACCACTTAAAATATCAAATATTTACATTACTTAGCAAACTATCTACTTAACCAACTATCTCCATACCCTAATTTTGAGATTTCACTGAATATATTATTGTTACTCTAATTCATAATGTTGTTACTCAAATTCATAACAGAGAGGACAAATTAAGTTCTATCTATCTAAACCAAACTCTTAACCCATGATTTATCATGACATTTTTTTAAAAAAATATTAATGACTTTAGGTGACCTCTAAATCTACTATTAAGAAAAGACACAAAAGCAATATGTTCTAAAAAGCATATTATGAATTTCATACTCAAACATATTTTTTTTGAATTCTAAGAAAAAGCAAGAGAGAATTATTATTAATCTGAGATTGTGGTAAAATCCATAACTTCTAAAATTTCAAAATAGAATATTACATACAAGTTCATGTCATGTTTTATCTAAAAGTAACTTTGACAACACTTAAATTGGCCGTTTTTGCTTTTTAGAATGATATGGGAATGTTCTTCCTGTAAAAGAAGTGGCCAGAAGGCCCACCATCAGGCAAAAGGGCCAGACCTATTGGGCCTTTAGCAGCTTCTTCTGGAGTCATAGGCCCAGTATTACAAGTAATATCTGTGTTAGCAAAGCCTGGACAAATGCAGTTGACACATATAGAAGAATACTTTTGGGCCACAATTCTTGTATATGCATTCATGGCCACTTTTGAGACTTTATAAGATGCAAGATCAATGGGCCAACCTTTTTCTTCTAATACACCCTCCTTGAAGGCCCAAAGAAATTCATTCACTATTTCATCCACTTTTTCTGTTGTAAGACTTTTCTCATCACTTATAGCTTTTATGGCCCATTCATTTGATACTAGCTGAAAATGTATTTATTTTTTTAAAGTGAGAAAACAAAAGGATGATCATAAAATGGTATTGTGAGTTGAAATTGTTGCTTTTATTAATGGTGGAGCCAAGATTATCATTAAGGGGGTTCAAAATATGAAGAAGTTAAAGGAGGTTCAACATTTACTATGCAACAACAACATAGCTAGTATTATCCTACAAAGTGGGGTGTGGAGAGGGTAGTTGACCTTACCACTACCATAGAGGTAGAGAGGTTGTTTCTGATAGACCCTCAGTTCAAGAAAAAACAATACAAAGCAATATGGATGAAGAAATAACTGAAATAAAGAAAGTCATGACAATATACTACAGACAACATGACAACTCATTCTAAACAGATTTTATTATAGATATTACGATAATCGAATTGTAAAAGAAATCATAGATAATAACCGAACTCAAATGATAAACAACTACAAGAGTAATACGATGGCCAATAGTATAAAAGAATAAGCGGACAATACTCAACTATCTAACTAACCTCCTACCCTAATTTGTGTCATCAATAACCTCCTATCTAAGGTCATATCCTCGATAAAGTTGAAGTTGTGTCATGTTTTTGTCTAATCAACTCTTGTATTTTCCCAAAGGAAAAAAGATCTCTCTCCAATACTTCTTCGGCCTACCTTTATATCTCTTAAAACCATTTATTTTCAACCTCTCACTCCTTCGCACCAACATTCATGCATATCTTTTACACATGCCCAATTCATCTGAGTCTTGTTTCAAGCATGTTGTTCTCTATTGAGGCCTATCTTGTACCGGATATCTTCATTCCTAATAATGTCTCTCCTTGTGTGTGTGACATCTCATCATTCTCATCTCCACAACTTTGATCTTCTAGCTATGAGAACTTTTAACTAACCAACACTCTACTCCATGTAAAATAGTCGGTCTAACCACCGCTCTATATTACTAACTTTTAAGTTTGGACATCTTCTTATCACACTGGAATCCAGATGTGAGCCTCCATTTTATCCACCATGCACCTATACGATGTGTTAGATCATTGTCAATCTCTCCATTTCATTGGATAATAGACCCAAGATAGTTAAAACTTCCTCTCTTTTGAATGACTTGTGTATCAAGTCTCACTTCAACACTAACCACATGCATTACAACACTCAACTTGCACTCCAAGTATTTATTTCATCGTTCAACATCTATTATATATAATAAATAAATTTAACCATGTATAAATAATGATTTTCCATCCAAGAGGATTCAAATGAACTCCCTTAGCTCTACATAGCTCTGACCCTGACTTTTATAGAGACAATTTGGATTAATGCAGTGTTTCTAAGTGGGGGGGGGGCACGAGGCGAGGCAAGGTGAGGCGAGAAGTTTTATGCAGTATGAAGAAGTAAGGGATAAGGCTGAAATATAGGGTGCAAGTCCTATGAATTTACAGGATATAAATCTCATGTATCTTCAATTTTATAATTTTATTACTAAGAAGTATCATGTATCTTCAATAGAACTTTTAAAGAGACTATCAATGTTAGCAAGTCGTTATTAGTAAATGAGAAAAAAATAAAAATGGTACCTTTATCTTTCCAAGCAAAGAAGAAACATTAACAATCCTTGGTAAAGGAGACAAGAGGAGTAGTGGAATAAAGGCATCAACCATTGTTTTTGCTCCATAATAATTAGTTCTTATACATTCTTCTGCCCATTCAAATTTCTCTATCAATTTTCCATTTGACTTTATTGGTGGAAGTTCATTCTCCTGCAATGGTATATTTCACAATTAATCATAACAAAATATGTTAATACAAAAATTCAAGAGTATATTTTTCACACAACTGTATTGTTTTTGGGATTGTATAATTTTCACACACAAATAGATCATTATTACTTCTTTTGGGTTCAATTCCTCGAAACTTAACATTTTTTGCTAGTAAATATTTATCAAAGCACTATATTGTTGGATATTATTTGACCCGACTTTTTTACCATAAATATGTTTTCCTTTTAGGAAAAAGTTTAATATTTTGACTAGTTCTTTTCTTGTAGGAAAAGATTTAGGATTATAAATATAGGTGTGTTCCTTCTAACTTAATCAACATTCACAATGTAGTCCTAGAGTTTTGAGAGTTTTGGTTATGGGGGAGAATTTTGTGAACCTCCTTGTATTCTGAGTGAATTGATTGAAGTTATTTCTCTCTATATTTTGTACTCTCATATTTATAGTGGATTGTCCATCTCCTTTGTGGATGTAGGTAGAATTAACTGAACCACGTTAAATATTTATGTCTTTTGGTATATTTCTCGTTTGTCTTCTTACTCATAGTCTTTCGAGGTTTGTTTTGCTAGCTTCCACATGACACCTAATTATTTTCGATCCTAACATATATAACATTATTGGTCAATCTTAAATAAATATTTTCCATAAAATATATATTTTAAAATATATTTTGTGAACCTCCTTGTATTCTGAGTGAATTGGTTGAAGTTATTTCTCTCTAAATTTTGAACTCTCATGTTTATAGTGGATTGCTCATCTCCTTTGTGGATGTAGGTCGAATTGACCGAACCACATTAAATCTTTGTGTCTTTTGGTATATTTCTTGTTTGTCTTCTTACTCATGGTCTTTCGAGGTTTGTTCTGCTAGCTTTCGCATGACACCTAATTATTTTCGGCCCTAACATATATAACATTATTGGTCAATCTTAAATAAATATTTTCCCATAAAATATATATTTTAAAATAAATTAGTACCTCAGTTGTGTCACTTAAACCTCGAAAAGCTTCGCGTTCTATCACCTCAGGAAGGATTGAAACATCTCCCTCGACCATCAATCCACTAACTCCTGCATTATTTACCTGCAAATTATCCATTTTAACAATTTTTTATTATGGAAAAATAAAAATAAACTGAGTATTAAGTAATAAATTTGCAAATCATGAATACAAATAATTTTGGTTTTAGTTCCTAAAATTCATTAACCAACACATAGGAGTAACTTTTCAATTAGGTCATTTGGTAGGTGGTCAGTGTTACGTATGTATTAGAAGTATAAAGATTAATTATGAAAAAATTGTGTACTTTTTATGGAGTATTTAGTTAGACATATATTAGTTATTTCATTCTTTTTTATTCTACATAAAAAATACATGAATTTTCTCATAATTTTATATTAATTATGCAGGTTTAATACAATAAGGAATCGTTTAGTTAGCAGACTAAATTATCTCGAGAACATAATCTTGAGAGTAATTTATTGAACCAGGGAGGTGGATAAAATAATTTCAAATTGGAGGGGATCAATAGGGTGAGATATCCAAAATTAAGTTTAGAATTAAATTTATATTGTATTTGGAATAACTTATACCGTCAAACAAACGTATATAAATTTATTCCCAAACATAATCATTAATAGATATCTCATCTTATCCTATATTCCTATATATCAAACGACTACGAATAACTTACTTTCGAACCAATTACAAACTACCCTAATGTTATCTCATATGAGAGTTAAATTAAAGTAAACTTGTCTTTGTGTGTAAAAATTAGAAAAATCACTATTCTATATATTTTTCTTTTTAGAGTTTTTGTAACCACTACTACTTTCTTAACCTACTAAGTATTCACTATCAAATGTGGTATAGTGGATACAATTGTTTCTTTCTTAATTAGAAATTTAGATTTGAGTGCTAGGTATGATAAAATTCTTGATAAGAAGTTTTTCCCTCAAATAGGATCCTATGCAATGCAAATTTAAATTAGTCAGATTCTAATACAGATATCAAACACTGATATTAGTTAGACATATATTAGTTATATGCCATCCTTTTTTATTCTACATAAAAAATACATAAATTTTCTTATAATTTTATATTAATTATGCAAGTTTAATACATTAAGGAATGGTTTAGTTTGCAAACTAAATTATCTCGAGAACATAATCTTGAGAGTAATTTTCTTGCACTAGGGAGGTGGATAAAATAATTTCAAATTGGAGGGGATCGATAGGGTGAGATATTCAAAATTAAGTTTAGGATTAAATTTATATTGTATTTGGAATAAACTTATACCGTTAAATAAACATAATATATAAATTTATTCCCAAACATAATCATTAGATATCTCATCTTATCCTATATATCAAAGGACTTTGAATAACTTACCTTTGAACCAATTACAAACTACCCTAATGTTATCTAATATGAGAGTTAAATTAAAGTAAACTTATCTTGATTGTATGTAAAAATTAGAAAAATCACTATTCTATATTTTTCTTTTTAGAGTTTTAGAAGCCACTACTAGTTTCTTAACCTACTAAGTATTCACTATCAAATGTGGTGTAGTGGATACAATTATTTCTTTCTTAATTAAAAATTTGGATTACTGCTAGGTATGATAAAATTCCTGGTAAGAAGTGTTTCCTCAAATAGGATCCTATGCAACACAAATTTAAATTAGTCAGACTCTAATATAGATATCAAACACTGAACGAAAAATCAAAAGAATAATAAATCTCAATCATGTCTTAGGTATCAATACAAAAAAGAAGTTATGAACCATTTTGGTCCCCTTCACCTTTGTCACTTTCTAGCCAAATTTTAGGTAGCCTTTGGCCCTGAATTGTTTTTTTTAGAGATGAACTTTCAAAAATATATGTGATCATAAAATTTTGAAATTTTCAAAAATTTTAAAAACAGCACAACGTTATTTTCACTTCAAATTACTCAAAACAACTTTAATCTTTTTCATGGTCAAACACAACTTGCTAATTTTCAACTAAAAATAAATTATTCTTTAAAATTTTCATGATAAAACATGTTGAATGCCCCATACAACACTTTTTTTTTTACCCTCCCTAGGAACTTCCACCCCTTTTGTTCCCTTGGTGACTCGAATTCGCAACCTTCGGTTATATGAATTCTTTTTTCATCACAAAAAGTGGATTCAACAAATAGAGAAAACATTTGTATACA
Source organism: Solanum piurae (assembly GCA_029582685.1). Classification (NCBI taxonomy): domain Eukaryota; kingdom Viridiplantae; phylum Streptophyta; class Magnoliopsida; order Solanales; family Solanaceae; genus Solanum; species Solanum piurae. The sequence continues at coordinate 724 of JAJOOO010019139.1, read as the reverse complement.
TATTATTCTTCTCAAGTTCACTTCTGGAATTATATCGTATGTTATTGTTACTTTTATTTTTTAAAAATGGATTTACAATTTTTAAACTCAAAATATAAAATTTAGGTATTCTTTTCGTCTCATTTTATGTGAGGTACTTTGATTCAGTACGAAGTTTAAGAAAGGAATGAAGACTTTTAAAACTTGTAGTCTAAAATAAATGATAGAAATTTGTGTGACTATAAATTATTTTATTAAAAATAAAATAGACATTTTAAAGTTAAATTATTACATACTTAATATAAAAATGTGTTTTTTTTTTAGACTTACTAAAACGAAAAATAGGTTATATAAATTGGGACACCGGTTTTTTTGTGCGTGTGGGATAAGAAAAGTGTACAATGAGAGTTCCAGAAGGTAGGATAGTCCAACTTGACAAGCTACCCAAAATTGGTCCACTAATAAGATCACAAATACTCTCTCCTCTATTCCTTTTTACGAGGTGGGAACCTAAATAAGCCACAAAAACATAAAAGTGACCAAAATAAGCTACTACTTTAGTAAGTAACTAAAATAGGCTTAGTGGAAGAAAAAATTCCACTTTATCTAATATTCTAAACGTTTTCCGTTAGTCCCATAACGTGTATATTTTAATATATAACGGAACTATTTCTTACACTTTATAAAATGGAACTATTTCTTACACTTTATAAAGTGTAAGTTTTTCTTACACTTTGTAAAGTGG
>JAJOOO010019138.1:0-27500 GCA_029582685.1 Solanum piurae | reverse complement strand
AAAACACAAAAACTCGCACCAAGACCAAACGCACGACCAGGTGACCGAACTGTCAGTCCCAGCAAGTCATAAATGACTTGGGGTCGCTATAAGAATGCTCTAAATGACACACAAAAGGCAAGACACAGAAATGACCAAGAGGGTCATTACAAATATGCGCCACCATAGATACCGGTTTGAGCTGACTACTCTGCTTCATGGACCTACAAATATTGAAAGTTGCCTCTTCATTATTCAATCGGAACTTCATCTGCCCTTTCTCCATATCAACCAAGTCACGCCCAGTTGTTAGGAATGGTGTCCCAAAAATAATGGGAACCTCAAAGTCAACATCACAATCAAGTATAACAAAATCCGCCAGACAGATTAAAGACTCCACTTTCACTGCTACATCTTGGAGCACACAAATCGGCTTCTTCACAGTTCTATCGGCCATAAGCAGTCGCATCGCAGTCAATTTTGGATACCTTAAACCCAACTTCTTGTAAATAGACAATGACATTAGATTGATACTAGCAATCGCACAACGCCTTTGCAAAATGTAGCAACCCAATGGTACAAGGAATAGTGAAATCACCAGGATCCTCCATTTTCTGCACAAGGGACCTTGTAGCAATAGCACTACAATGTTGCAACTTATCATCATCTTCAAAACTCACTGCCCACATTTTAGTTACCAATCCCTTTATAAACTTTGCATACCTAGGCATTTTCTCCAAAGCTCCTATCAACGACACATTGATGGAAAGCTGCTTTAATATACTAATAAACCTGCGGTATTTGTCTTCTTCACTTCTCTTGACTAACCTCTTTGGGAAAGGAGGTGGAGGTCTAGGCATGGGAACAACTTTTTGATTTATCTCTGCTTCCTTCTCTGTTGCATTCTTGGGAGCTTTATTTACCTCAATCACATCATATTTTTACTAGCCTCAATATGAACCGCAGACGGCATCGGCGGATCAATGGTATGCTTAACCCCTCGAGTAGTGACTGCCATACAATGCCCATCATTCTTTGGATTTTGGATGGTATTGCTAGGAAGTGTTCCAGGTTGACGTGGGTTTACTGTGGTAGACAACTAAGTCATTTGTTGCTCTAGATGCTTGATTGACACTACATAGGCATCAAATTTTTGACAAATACCACACAAGTCATTTCACACCTCCTTCACATTCTCATCAGTCGAATCAAACCTCTTCACCATCTTCTGCATCATATCCTCAATTCGTGACATATTACCTCGAGCTTCCTATTACCAGATTCCCGATTGTGAAGAGGGACATAAGGCCCAACCCGATCATTTCTAGTGCCATAGTTGTTCCGGTTGTAGTTGTTGGCGCAATTGTAATTCCCATCCCAGACATATTGACCCTCTCGGTTGTAGTTGCCATAGTTCCGACCTTTGTTTCCTTGACCTTGGTGCCAATTATCCATATTGGAACCTTGGGCGTAGACTCGGAAACCCCCCTTCTGATCATTCACCGCATAAATATCCTCTTCATAGTAATACTCCTCACTAGTGGTGGATTTCTAGTCAAATAATTGACAACATTTACCATTTCAGTACATCCGCTCACATGCTTCAACACCAACCCTAGTTTGGTCCTTATCTGAGCCATATCCTCACGATCTCATAGGCAAATTGATTAGTTTTAGCTTGAACTACAAACATGTTTCTCCCAGTATCCTACTTTCTAGTTCTCCAAGATTTATTATTCCGGAAAATCTTGTCCAGCTTCTTTGCAATCTACTCAAAAGTGCACTCACCATATCAACCTTCAGCGATAGTATCAAGCACCGCCTTACTATTGTCATCCTGACCTCGGTAGAAGTATTCCTTCAGCGATTCATCATCAATATGGTGATTCAGGATACCTCTTATGAAATAAGTGAACATGTCCCAAGAACTACTCACAGACTCCTCCGTAGTTTCATACTCAGACTTTTGAAATCAAGTACTGGAACCACCTTTTCTGAACTATTTGACGGAACTGCAGGATGGCCTGTAGGTCATTCTACGGTCCATCACTTGTAACCGTGATTTCACACTTAGTCAAGAATTCCCTGATTTTCCTCCAAGCCTTGCCCATCGATCTGCGCCCTTCACCTACGGACCGTGACTGGACCTACGGTCCGTAAGTTACGTTCGTAGGTTGCTTTTTTTGCAACATTTCTTCAGCTGTCTCCTAACTCCCACATCCAAATTTATTTCCTGCAAACACGATAAAAACACATTAATACTAATACAAAATGGCTATAGACACACACAACTCTTAAGTGAAATTGTATTAAAAATACTGTAAACTCATGGTATATCGATATGAGAATCAAAGCTATGAAATTAGGTATGGAGAAGATCTGGTTAGCAATGGTGGAAATAATGATATGGTATATAACATATGAGGCTTTCTCACATGGCACAAATGACATCGTTAATAATTAAACGGATGATTGAAAGAATATCAAAAGTATACAATTTTTGAAACATGAAGGATATTAGTGCTCCATGTGAAAAGACAAGGATTACTTTGACTCTTAACTCAAAGATAAAGGACAATTTTGATCATTTTCTCTTGATCCTTTTTTCATATTCTTTTTTTATACTAGTAGTATATGATTTTGGATTCATCCTCCCTCTTCAATTAACTTTAAATTTTTAGGAAACCCTTTTTGTTTAAATCAATCGATTGTGTTCCTAAGATAGGTAGCTTGTTTGAGGAAAGGGAAAATGGCGCGAGGATTCTGGCAAATGTTTTTTTTCGGTGATATTATTAAAATATACATTTGAGTCCGGAGAAACGAATAACATGACAAGGAAACAATATTCAAATCAAATGGGTAGATTTGTAAAATAATTTATTATTTAAAGTTTGTAATAAATTATTTGGTGTTTATATACATTCTTGTTAAAATGAAGGATAAATTAGCGTCAAAGTATAATGAGAGAGGTATATTTGAACCAAATATATAACAAAAATGGTATATTTGAACTCAAAGTATACTAAAGGATATATTTAAACTAGTTTTAATAGTACAATGATATATTTGATATTTTTTTGATCCATAAAAACAATTATTTTGAAAGGATTTGAATCTAAGACAGTTTAATTTAAACAAGTACTTAAACTTAAACACTTTATATGATCTTTGATCTCAGGCGTATTTATATGCCCATTTACTACTATTTACTCGCACGTGACTTATTGTTTTGAGGACATTCTTGATGATAATTATTGTGTTTTTTTTAGTATTGTAGTGAATGCGCACTAACCTACATGATTAGCATATGCAGGGGTTCTAAAGGAATATGAGATAAATATAAGGAGACAGGATCAAAGGAAAAATAGCGCGAAGAAATAGCACATCTGGAGTAGCCTTGGTGCGCCATAGCAGGGTCTAAACTGCTGCAGCCAAGTTTAGGCCCACTGATGCAGCCAAGTTTAGGCCCACTGATGCTGCACTTCCCCAGTAGTCCTGGCGTGATAGTGGCGCACCGCCCCAGGCAAATCCAAACTTTCCCGATGAATTTTAGTTGATTTAGGATTCCTAATTGGATTAGAAGTAGAATTCGTTTTTCTTAAACACTATAAATAGGACCTTAGGGATATTTTGTGGGAGAAAAACTTATTTTTCAAGGGCAAGAAAATCATATACAAAGTTGTCAATACTTTCTAGGATTCTTTTATTTTTCTACTTTTCTTAGACATTGTTAGTTAAGGACCCTTGTTCTGAGGTTGTAGCAATGGGTAATTGTTGAACGTCGATTGTTTTGAATTAATGTTGGTTATCTCTTAAATTACTTTTGTATCCTTTTTTTAGTATTTCATAATTGGTCACCTTAGAAATAAATATATTGTCTATTCTTGAACTCGAGAGAAAGAGAGGTAGATAGACCAAAGAATACAAAGAGCTCGATCCCTCTTGCATATCAGTTGTTCAGGTTCTTGTTCAATATTGACACCCGAACGAATACCGAGCTTTGTTAAAAAATAGGATGAAATATAAATACTCACCAATTGGGTTCAATCTATTCCTGCTCAATGATGTAGTTAGACAGTTATTTGGGGTAGGCGATTAGAGGCCGAGAGATCACAATCATAAAATCAATCATGTAAATCAGTAATTTGATAACCGTAGTTAAATCATGCATGTGATGTGATACATAATACCTTAAGCATGATGAAGCCCTGGAATTGCCTCAATCATTGTAAGTAACTTTATTATTTTATTTTTGCATTCTTAATATTCAAATATAAATTATACTCTTTTTCCACTCTTGAATAATTAATTAGACTAGTATACTTTACTAAAATAGTTAATCGACAAGTGATTTGGGTTCGATAATCCTGCTCTTCTAGATCCACTATATTACTTATGCGACCACGTACACTTGAGTGTCCGATTCGGAAGCAACATTGTATATGATCTTTTAGAAATAAAGTAGTTTGAATCTTTCTAAGGAACCGTCGAAGAAATGTGAATAAATTTTTTGAGAATTTTCACAAATTAACCACCACTTTATTTTTACTTATGAAACCATTTTTATTTTTATTTATTATTTTTTTTAAAAATAAAATAGAATGGCTAAAACTGTTTTCACGTGGTCTTGATATAAAAAGAAGAAAAAAACTGAACCAATTAATAACTTTCATAAATAAGATAACCTTGTTTGAATATTTAAAAAAAAATTAATGAACCGTTCGGTAAAACATTATTATAATAAAATAAGTACTATACATTGTAAGTTGGCCCATTGAGCCCAATTTAGAGAACAAATACGAAACTAAAAATCCTAAAAGGAATAAAACAAAAGATCTAAGGGAAACAACAAATACACAAATGAAAAGAGGAAAGTGGAAATTGGAAAAAAAGAAACAGGAAATGTCTTCTTCTCTATGAGACGTCATCGAGTATCAACAAAGATTTTGAGGTCTTTGATTCGGAAACTCCTACACCTTCAGTAGCTCAACATCGTGAAACTGAGAATTGTCATTTTGATTCATCATCAATGAATATTTAACCTAGTTAGATCTACTATTGTTCAATTCCTGAGCTGATGAAATTTTTTGAGTTGTAGATCTATTGAACTGAGGTTTCAATTTGAAACGAAAGGCATCTTTTCAACCTCAAGTAAGATCAGTTATCCCTTACCCAGATTAAAATTAAGGTGGGTAGAATCCCATCAAGGGATTAATACCACCACCCTCCATTAAATCTAAGCAAAGTTTACTGACTTATTGATTTTTATTAGGCCTATTGTGGAGTTTGTGAGAGATACTGTTGAACCATCCTTCAGCTCTGTCATTTGTCTCTAGAAATAGGTATGTCAAAAAAATAACGTTTTTCTTGTCTTTATTCATTATTGGGATACTGTTAACCCCATTAACATAAAATTATCTTGAAATCGGTGTCGATACCATACAAAGAATTAGTGAAAATATTTTTTTTAGTGAAAAACGTGAATCTACTTGTAGCTTCTTAGTCCTGGTTTTATACCACATGATACACCTCAAAGCTCTCACCGGGTGCATGATATATTAACCAATCGAAATTAATTTAGACTATAGAAAGTACTGTAGTAGAATTTTTTTTTTTTTTTTTTGTAACACTCACCATGAACATTGTAAAATTGTACCTGAAACTTTTAGTAACTTGTAATATTGGTCTGTCTAACTATCATAGTTGGGTTGATTTTCTTATCCAAATTGATTATTCTCTTGCCTATGCTTGGAACCTCTTGGAAAATACTTGGAACCTCATGTGCCTGTGTTTGAATACTTAGATCATTGGACAAATTCTCAAATAACAACTTTAATAGATTAAACTAAATCAATATGTTATGGGACTAAGTTTACAAGAAAAGGTAGTTAGCATGTGGTACCTATGTTGTTCAGCACCTAGGTGGCTCTAGTGCTACCCATTGAGCATGATGGAGTTATAGCGTGGAAGAAAGGAGACCCTTGAGCTAGACTCTGCATCATCTAGTGATGAAAAAGTGGGTCGATGTTCTATAATAGGTTTTAAAAACAAGATGAAAGGGTTGGGTCTCCATCGAAAAGAGGATATGTTTGTAATGACTTGTTCCCATCATTAGGGAAAAGGCAACGGAGGAAGAATTAGGGCAATAAAACTTTTGAGTAGTGACTTGAAAATTTCTAAGTTAGTCTAGATTTGGACAAAATTTGAGTCATGTGAGGTCTAGGGATAAAATTCCTAGCGTAGTCATTTGTACAAAATGGGGGGTTCATCCGGTATGTCATGTGTCCATTTTGAAAAAGTATCATGGGGACAAGGATTACATCATAAAATGGGACTGGATTTTGTTAGACAAAGACCTTCAGTATGAGGAGGAACCGGTTGCAATTTTTTATCGCAATATTTGGAAGCTGACGACCAAGGAGATAAAGTCCGTGAAATTTCAATGGAAGCATCGTTCGATTGAGGAAGCTATTAGGGAATCGAGAAGGACATGCAAGACAAGTATCCGTAGTTGTTCGACAATTCAAGTACTACTATATCATTAATTTAGCCAGTTTTTCCTAGTTTATCACTCAGGAATGAGTGATGGGTAAATTAATATCTATTGTAATGACTTGTTCCCATCGTTAGGGAAAAGCCAATGGGGAAACAATTGGGGCTAGAAAACTTTTGAGTAGTGACTTGAAAATTTCTAGCCTAGTCCAGATTTGGACGAAATATGAGTCATGTATGGTCTAGGGAAATTTGGTATGAATGAGAGATTTAATAATTAATTTGATCACATAAGTAGATATCTAAGATGTTAAGGAACTCCTATGACATTATAGAATCGAATTCGGCCGAGTGGAGCTCCGAAAACTGATCTTAGCATGAAAGGGTAGTTTTTGAACGTCATGGACTGAAGGTGTGTTTTGAAATGTGGGTTTGGAACTCAATTTCAGAGGTTTTGTCTCGGTGTAAGCCGTCAATGTGGTATTTATCCCGCCAAGGGGAGGGGATGTGGCGGGATAGGGCCGTCGCCCAGTTGCGAATAAAGTCAGGATTAAACCCCAAAATGTTATTATTCTGCAATTTTTGTTCTTGAGAGCTAAGAGAGAAGCAGGGCAAGTTCTTGACAATTTTCCACCTCTTCTAGCACCAAAGGTAAGGTTTTTACTCCCTCAATCTATTCCTCAATCCGTAGAACTTAGATTCAAGGGTAATTATCGTTAGGGAGGGGTTTCCTACGTGTGATCTGGATACTGAGTAGCTAAACCTACATCATGAAAGGATGTAGCGCAGAGTATGCGTCAGTACTTGGAATGTACTTAGCATGCATATAGAATAAATCTGAACACACATATAAGAAAACAAAGCATACTGAGCAATGATATAATCTAAACATGATTAATATACAAAAAAGATATTTAATATGAACTAAACGAAATACAATGACAAAGTACATAACATGCTGAAACTGAATACTGAAATATAACTGGGAGCCTGGTCAAATGCACTACAGTCTGACTGTGGGAGCTACTAATAATCGGCATAAAACCACTAGAGCTAAACTTGGAGTCCGATGCATACGCCACATCGAGAGGACCCAATATACCTTGTCAATGGTATAGAGGTATGATTGGCGTGATCACTAAAAATAGATGCCCATAGAGGGGACTTGAAAACCTACAGGGGCACCTAGTTCTGGGACTATGAGGGTGATTGACACTATTCCAATTCAGTATTAAGCCTACTCCCAACTAGAATCTGTACAATACAACATAACTGAATTATACTGGATAGCTCGATATTCTGACATGTAAACTAAAAATGCAACATTAATGTACTGATAATGAAACATTCTTAACTGGAGCATATATATCTGTATTAAATGACCTATCAAGTGTAATTCATGAACTAAACGAATCTACACCGCTAGGGTTCTTATTTTCATGTAAGAATTAAACAACATGGTTACGAAAAACATAATAATATGATTTGGATTACTTTATCAACTAAATCACAACAATTATCTGAAGTTCTAGAAACCCTATGCTTAAGCAATATATAGGGAATCAAGATTCTAACTGAATTCTAAGGACCTAATGGGTGAAAGGAATCCACTAGTGAAATCCACATACCTGGTGACAAATTTTATAGAGAAATCTTTCAATTTCGGGGCTAGAACTGATGAAAACCTATTGCGTTCTTGGAGAGGGGTTTGATCGACTCTTTCTCCTCTTTTGCTCTGAGTTTTATAAATTCTGGTGAGTGAATCGCTAAGGGTAGATTCTGGTTAAGTTAATAGGCTAAAACTGACAAAAATGACATAGTTTGGGGTTCAACGATGTAGTTTAGGTGTCCAATGCATAGGTAAAATGACCAAACGAGCCCTGACTTAAAACTGTCGAGGCCACTGATGGCCCCTTACTGATAAACTATGGACTAACCGACGGTCCATCCTGGCAAAGCATCGTCTGACGTTTGGGAGCTGAAAGTTGGGGGTCTGAACCATGGCCTAGACCACGGACCGTGGTCCTACCTACGGTCTGTGGGTCATGTCGTTGATCAACCATTAGCTGAATTTTTCTAAAGTTCTAGGGAGTGGGTTGCAGGTGGCCAGCCAGGGACCCCACCTAAGGTCTGTGGGTCACCCTATGGTCCATAGGTGGCCTCTTCGGTGGCACATGCAACTTCTGAAAAACTACATTTTTGTTTTTTTGGGATACAGGGTGTTACACTAGGGGTGGAGCTTCGGTTGAGAATGCTCCAAGAAATGAGGTTCTTCTTGCGCATCACAAAGAGGTAGAGGAGAATGTGGAGGTTGAGAATGAGGAGGAGGTTGGACAAGAGGAGGAGGTATAGGCTGAGACTACAAGTATTCCTCTCTTAGACCAAGTGTTAGGTCAATAAATTATAACTTTTCAGAAAGAGAGGTTGGTCCTGGAGTTCTTTCCTGAGTTAAAGCAACTCAAACTCCCGCCAACCCCCTATTGTTATTACTGTTCCCGAGGTGGGTGGATCTATAGGCACTGATGCCTTTTTCCGTCCCCTATTGGGTCCCGTGATGACTGGTAATGAGCATGAAATGTTGACTAAGTTTCTGAAATTGAAGCCTCTTGTGTTCCATGGTTCTGAAAGTGAGGACGCCTATGAGTACATATTGATTTGTTATGAGAGACTTCATAATATGGGTTTTATCCTTCAGCATGGAGTAAAGTTTGTGACTTTTAATCTTTAGGGTGAGGCCTAGCATTGGTGGAGAGCTTATGTGGAATGCAGATTGTAAGCTTTACCCCCACTCACTTGGACACTATTTCATGCTCCATTTTTTAAAAGTATGTACCCTGGACAATGAGAGATCGCAAGAAGGATGAGTTCATGGCTTTGGAGCAGAGTGGTATAACTATAACTGCTTCTCAGGCTAGGTTCCATTCCTTGTCTAGATATGCTACACAATTGTTATCTACAGAGGAGGAGAGCATTCATCTATTTGTCAAAGGATTGAACCCTGAGCTTCATGTATTGTCTGTTCACATGACTTATGCAGAAAAAATATTTGATGAGGTGCCTGACTTTCTGAATAAAGTAGAGGGAGTTAGACATGATGGGCAGGCTATGGCTTTGGTTAAGAAAGCCAAGAGCACATGTAACTTTCACGGTTCTTACTCCAGAGGTTCAGGTAGGACGATTCTTATTGCCCGACCAATTCAGTCTGCATGCCCACTTCTACATGTAGTTACTCAGGAACTCCACAACATAATTTTATTCAGGATGGCCAGAGAGCTGCTTCTTCAGCTAGCGGCAGACCGTCTTTTGATCGTACTTGCTGTAATTGTGGGGAACCTGGGCACATGAGGGGAGATTGTCCCAAACCGCGCATGTTGGATCCTGCGCATTAGCAAACTAGAGCAGTGGTACTGGCGAGAAATGGTAATAATGGGAGAGGCATTCCCAAGGTTGGTTAGGAGGAAATCAACAGGGTAGTGGAGGTCGGGGTACTGGTAATACAGGCATAAAAGCAGTGCAACCAGGCAAGGAGGTTGTCCATCAAGATGACAGGGCTCAGTTTTATGCCTTTCCATGCAAAAACGAGGTGGAGACATCTAATGAAGTGATCACAGTACTATTCTTGTGTGTGACCGGATGACTAATGTGTTGTTTGATCCGGGTTCTACTTTTCCATACGTGTCAGTTAAGTTTGCGTTGGGATTTGATGCGGTTTGTGATGTACTTGATGCTCCCATCCATGTTTCTACCCCGGTTTGAGAGTCTGTCATAGTCACCCATGTTTATTGTGCTTGTTCTGTTATGTTTATCGGTTTCCAAACTTGGGCTGATTTGGTTAATTTTGATATGACTGACTTTGATATAATCTTATGAAGGACTTTGTTGTCCCCCTATTATGTTGTGTTAAATTGTAACACTAAGTCTCTAACTCTAGAGATTCCAGGTAGGGATAAAATAGAGTGGGAAGGAGTGTACAAGCCTAAGCCATCTCAAGTCATTTCTTCCATTCAGGCTAGGAAACTGGTGGGGCAGGGGTGTTTAGCATATCTGGCTTATATTGGGGATGTTGAGATTGAGTATCCGACTATTGAGTCTATCCCCGTGGTATCAAAATTTAGAAAAGTGTTTCCTAACACCCCTGAATTTAGAGAGTCTATGGGCTCTCTTAAATCCGCCAGAGCCATGAGATATAAATTTCTTCATCGATTTTGAACCTGGTACTTGCCCCATCTCTATTCATCCTTATCGCATGGCTCTGGCGGAGTTAAGAGAGCTTAAGTCTCAAATTCAAGAACTTCCTGATAAAGACTTCATAAATCCTAGAGCTTCCCTATGGGGTGCACCTATTTTGTTTGTTAAGAAAAAGGATGGTAGTATGACACTGTACATAGACTATCGATAGTTGAATAGGGTCAGCATTTGGAATACGTATCCACTGCCGTAGATAAATGATATGTTTGACCAGTTGCAGGGTGCATCCATTTTCTCTAAGATTGATATAAGGTGTGGGTATCATAAGTTGAAGATTAGGCTTGAGGATGTACTAAAAATGGTATTCAGGACCCGCTATGGGCACTTAGAGTTTTTAGTAATGTTTTTTATGTTGAAAAATGTGCCTGCATCTTTCATGAGTTTAATGAATGGTGTATTCAAACATTTCTGGATTGTTCTGTTATTGTTTTATTGATGACATTTTGATGTATTAAAAGATAAGGAATAGCATTCTAACCATCTTTCTATTGTTCTGGGTGTTCTTGGGAGACAAAAGTTATATGCTAAATTTTTCAAGTGTCAGTTCTGGTTGACTTCAGTTGCCTTTTTGGGACATGTAGTTTCAATGGAAGGGGTAATGGTAGATCCCCAAAAGTTTGAAGCTGTTATGAATTGGTTCCAGCCTAGCTCAATGACTGAGTTAGTAGTTTTTGTGGGGCTCGCTAGCTACTATCATCGGTTTGTGAAAAACTTTGCTTCTATTTCCACACATCTGACAAGGTTGACAAAAATTGAGGTACCTTTCGAACGGACTGAAGAATGTGAGTAGGGCTTTAAAAATCTCAAGACTCTTCAGACCACAACACCTATTTTGGCACTACCGGTGGAAGGTAATGATATTATGGTTTATTGTGATGCTTCACATTCGGGTTTAGGTGATGTGTTGATGCATGATAAGAATGTTATAGCCTATGCATCACAGTAGTTGAAGGTGCATGCGAGGAACTATCTGACACATGATTTGGAGTTGGCAGCGATAGTTCTTGCCCTTAAGATCTTATGGCATTAACTTTATGGTGTCAAGTGTGAGGTATTTACTGACCATCGTAGACTATAACATGTATTCACTCAAAAGGTCCTAAATCTGAGACAACGAAGGTTGATGGGGTTAATTAAGGAATATGATGTGACCATTCAGTATCATCTGGGTAAGGCTAATGTGGTGACATACATATTAACCCGAAAGGTGGTGAGTATGGGTAGTCTAATTTTCTTGAATATATCCAAGCGACCTTTGTCTAAAAAAATTTAAACCTTTGAATCTAAGTTCATGTAATTTGGCATTTCAAAAAAAGGTGGGGTGATAGCCAGTATTGAGGTGAGGGCCACATTCATTGAGAAAATCAAGGCCAAACAGTTTAAGGATGACAGTTTGAATGAGCTAAAAAAGAAGATAGTGTCTGGCAAGGCACAAGATACAACTCTTGATGCGGGTGGTGTGCTCAGTTTTAAAAGAAGGATTTGTGTTCCTCAAGTAGATGACTTGATTAAAAAATTATTGCCAGAATCTCATGGTTCGCGGTATTCTATTCATTCGTGTCTGACCAAGATGTACCAATACATGAAACGACTTTATATATGGCATGACATGAAGAAAGACATAGCTGCGTATGTGGATAAGTGCTAAAACTGCCAACAACTAAAGTATGAGCATCAAAGACCTGCAGGTTTGGTTCATAGAATGTCAATTCTGGAATGGAAATGGGAAAGGATATCTATGGACTTTGTGGTTGGTCTCCCCAAGACATTGGGAAAGTTTGATTCTGTTTGGGTAGTGATTGACTTATTAACTAAGTCAGCCCATTTTATTCCAGTCAGAATAGACTATAATGATCAACAGTTGGCTAAGGCTTATGTGGAAGAGATAGTGAGGCTACACGTGGTGCCCCTTTCTATCATCTCAGACCGTGGTACACAATTCATATCTAAATTTTGGAGAAAATTACATTATGAATTTGGCACATAACTCACCTTTAGCACAACCTTTCATCTGCAAACGGACAGACAGTCCGAGAGGACTATTCAAGTGTTAGAGGACATATTAAGGGCATGTGTGATTGACTTTGGAGGACATTGAGATAAGTTACTACCGTTGTGTGAGTTTTCCTATAATAACAGCTACTACTCTATTATTGACATGGCACCGTTTGAGGCACTTTATGGGAGGGGATGTAGATCACCCATAGGATGGTTTGAGGCTAGATGTGAAACCTTTGGGGGTTAACTTGTTGAAGGATGCTCATGATAAGGTAAGAAGCATCCAAACTAAGCTCCTAGCAGCCCAAAGTCGATAGAAAAAGTATGCGGACCATAAGGTAAGTGACATGCCATTTCAGGCTGGTGAACAAGTTCTTCTAAAGGTATCACCCATAAAAGAGGTGATGAGATTTGGTAAGAAGGGTAAGTTTAGTCTTCGATACATTGGTCCATTTTAAATTCTTGACTGAGTAGGGCCAGTGGCTTATAGGTTGGCTGTACCTCCTAGCTTATTGGGGGTTCATCAGTTATTTCATGTGTCCATGTTTAAAAAGTATCATGGGGACGGGGATTCCATCAGAAAATGTGACTTAGTTTTGTTAGAGAAATACCTTCAGTATAAGGAGGAACCAATTGAGATTCTTGATGACGATATTTGGAAGTTGAGGACTAAGGAGATAAAGTTCGTGAAAAATTAATGGAAGCATCGTCCGGTTTAGGAAGCTACTTGGGAAACCGAGAAGGACATGCAAGACAAGTATCCCTAGTAGTTCGACAATTCAAGTACTACTCTATCCTTACATTAGCCAGTTTTTCCTAGTTTATCACTCGGGGACCAGTGATGGGTAAATTGCTATCTATTGTAATAAGTTGTTTCCGTTATTAGGGAAAAACCAATAGGAATAGAATTGGGGCTAGAAAACATTCGAGTAGTAATTTGAAAATTCCTAGGCTAGTCCAGATTTTGACGAAATTTGAGTCATGTGAGGTCTAGGGAAATCTGGTAATGAATGCGAGATTTAATAATCAGTTTGATCACATGAGTAGATAGATAAGATGTTAAGAACCCGTACGACTTTACGAAATTGAATTCGATGCAATGGACCTCCCGAAAACTGATCTTAGCATGAAAGGGTAGTTTTTGAACGTCATGGGTTGAAGGTGTGTTATGAAATGTGGGTTTGGAATTCAAATTCCATGTTCTGTCCCTGTGTATGCTGCCAGGGCAGGGCTGCTGTGGCGGGATGGGGTCTGCCGTAGCGGCTCAATCGTCAAATGCGTCAGTATTAAACCCCAAAAAAGTTATTATTATGCATTTTTTGTTCTTGAGATCTAAGAGACGAACCGGGGCAAGTTCTTGAAAATTTTCCACCTCTTCTTGCGCTAAAAGTAAAGTTTTACTCCCCAAAATCATTTTTCGATCCGTAGAACTTAGATTCATGGATAATTATCATTGGCAAGGGTTTTGGCCTGGAGTTGATGGTGGGAAAAAACCCTAGCAGCACTTTAGGATCATGGGTTTGTTCTTGGGTTATTGGGTTTGTTATAATCCAAATAATTAGACCTTAATTTATTGATCCTCTCTTTATGTTAAATGTTTGTAGACCTAAAACAAGTAGAAAGAATTCGGTAAGGGAAGATTCAAGTTCCTTAGGGCGATTCAAGCTTGGTTTCGAGGTAGGTGATGGTTTGATTTAATGTTTTATGTGATGTATGTTGGTAAATGCTTCATTGTATTGCATATATGTATGTGAATGAGCTTTCTTGATAAAACCTAATAAAATGAGTATGAATAAACAATTGTATGCCATGATTCAACACTTGATTGTATGATTATGAGTATGTATATTATCAGTGTGATTGTGATTGTGGTTGTGTTGATTGGATGAGGTGTCACATTTCGACACATATATTGGATCAGTTGCCACATTTCGGCATGCATACTGGATTGGATGTCACGTTCAACTACACTAATTAGGATCGAGTGTCACGTTCCGTCACACTAACAGTTTGTGTATGTTTTCCATGAGAAGACCATTGATTTGTCATATCTACTTGTTATTGAGGATGTGGAATTGTACATTGCTCCTGAAATGATAACCGATGTATATATATTTTGTACATGTTATGTGTACTATGTTGTGACTTCCTATGTATGTTTCGCTTACTAGACTAGCCGAGTGATCCTACCAGTACATTGTGATTGTGTACTAATATTGCACTTGCTCGTTATTTGTTGAGTGCTGGGCATATTCAAGCGGCAATTGATATACCTCAGCTAGGAGATCAGTGATCGAGACTGAAATTCAAGGGTGAGCTAATTTTTCCATGCTGCCATGAGTTCTCATTTTGTTTAGTCCACTTCGTTCAGACTTAGACTAGTACTTTAAATATCTTTTTTTTAGTTTCAGGGTTGTACCCCTTGTCTTACACTTGTCGTTAGTAGAGTTTTGGTACATTGACTTTCAGGTTGTAGGCGTTGTTTTCTGATATTTGTTAGACCTTTGGAGTTTATGGGAACTCTATATAATTTCTGCATTTAAACCTGCTTTGGTATCTTTAAATGTCATAATTTTTGTGAATTTGGCTAGATGGGTTGTAGTAATGGTTTTCCCTTAGAGGGTTATGGTGGGTGTCAATCACGACGGTCTGGGTCGTGGCACTATTTAACTATATTTATGACTTCTTAATTCTCGAGGAGTAACCTTGTAGACTTATTTCCAACCAGGATGTTAGAGCAGTAGAGGGGATTAGAGAGGTAAATGTGTAAATGGTAGTTCCTCATACTGTTAGGGTGTTTACTATGTAGAGAGGGAAGTGATAGTTTTGGTACATCGTTCCAGAACAAATTTGTGAACTACTGCTTACGGGGAGTGATTTGCTTCTCCTTTGTTCAAAGCGCACTAGAACTGTGTGTTTTATAGGAAGTTGGAGTATGACTCATTATTTAGCTTATCTTGAATCAATTCATCTTATCCCGAGTAACAACTGAGTGAGTAAATGAATAGTTCATTTATTAACTTAATCCATTATGATTTGACCATTTAATACCCCATATAACAACTATTAAAATCTCAACAAATTATATTTGAACCCATATCTTTAATAATACTTACATTTAATACTAATAATAAATGTTTAAACACATTAAATTTTGAAACGACTTCTATTTTCGGAAAAATTTGTACGCTACATCTCATAAATATAACTTTGGAGTACTTGTTCTAATAGTTGATGTGTGTAATACATATTTACAAATAAAAGGTATAGATCCATAGGACATACACCCTAGAATTTGGAATGTCAACCCCAGGTATAAAGACGTAAGTCTCTGACAAAAAAAGGTACACCCGTGATTAAATTAGTTTTTTAATACTTTAACAATATTTTTGTTGTAAATCATGTTTTTATTATTGGTGAAATGATATTTGTACTATATACTATTATATTTTAATTTTGTAATGACTTCTTCTAAAACTATTTCTAGAAATGTGCATTCAAAATATTCATATAAATATTTTCTTTCACAAATGACATATTTTATCCATGTTGGTATATGGAGGAATGACATGATAGGGAATGGGTAGGTCAGTGGTGGGTGGAGCGTGCACGACATCCATAAGTTACTGTTGTAAGTCTCCATCGTTATTCTCATACCCTTCAAGAATGACTAGGCCATGAATGTTGTGTTTTGAACTACAATAATTACTTCTTGATTCTGCATGAGTGAATTGAAGTTTAAGGAGTAAACTTGCAAACTCATTTCCAACCAAGATGT
Source organism: Solanum piurae (assembly GCA_029582685.1). Lineage (NCBI taxonomy): Eukaryota > Viridiplantae > Streptophyta > Magnoliopsida > Solanales > Solanaceae > Solanum > Solanum piurae. The sequence continues at coordinate 11,005 of JAJOOO010019138.1, read as the reverse complement.
CAGAGTTGTGGAGGGGATCAAAGGGGAAGTTGCTCAAATGGTAGTTGCTCCTACAATTTGGATGTTGACTAGGTAGAAAGGAAAGGGTTATTTCTGGTTCATTGTGCAAGATTGGATTTGTAAGCTAGTTCTTAGGGGGTGTGATTTACTTCTCCTTTATTGAGAGTGCACTAGAAGTTTGGGTACTATAGGATGTTGGGATATGACTCATTATTTATCATATCTTGAATCAAAACATTTTTTCCCAAGTTACATCTGAGTGATTTAATGGCTAATTCATTTATTTACATGACACGTTTTGATTCGCCCATTTAATACCCCATACAACCACTATTAAAATCACAACAAATTACATTCGAACCCATGATTTTAATAATACTTAAATATAATACTAATAATAAGGATAAAAACACATTAGATTTTGAAATAACTTCTACTCTTTGTCAAATTTGAACTCTACATCTCATAAATAAATTTTGGAGTTCTTGTTCGTTTGTGTAATTTCTATTGAATTTCCTTATAAGAAGACGACAATCCACGTCACCAAAGTTCATTATTTATGAGATACATAATTCAAATTTGACAAAAAGTAGAAGTCTTTTGAAAATTTAATGTGTTTATATGTTTATTATTAACATTATATTTAAGTATTATTAAATTTATGAGTTCAAATTTGTTAAGATTCTAATAGTTGTTGTATAAGTTATTAGATGAGTGAATCGAAATGTGTCAAGTTTATAAATGAATTAGTCATTAAATGATTTGGATGTTACTTGGGATAAGATGATCTAATTCAAGACGTATTAAATAATGAGTCATAGCCCGACTTCCTTAAATACCCAGACTTCCACTGCACTATCAACAAACGAGAAGCAAATCACTCCCCTTAAGAACTAGTTGACAAATCCAATTTAGCAGGACGAACTAGAAATATCCATTCCCTCTCTATCAAGTAAACACCCATATTGTAGGGGCAACTACGATTTATGCATATGCCCTTTGATCCCCACCATAACTTTGACATCTTGGTTGGTAATGAGTCTGCAAGGTTACTCCTTGATCTTCAATGTACTCATGGAGAATCAAGAAGTAATGATTGTAGTTAAAACCCCAACATTCATGGCCCATGTAGTATCAAAGTGTATGATAATGGCAATGGAGACTTACAACAATCACTTATGGATGTCTTGCATGCTCTACCCACCACTGAACTACCCGGTTCCTATCATGTCAATCTTCCATATCCAATATGAATAAAACAAGTCCTTTGCAATATAAAATCTATACAAGTATTTTGGGATAAACGTGCAATACACGTTCCCAGAATTAGTTTTAGGAAATGTCATTAAAATTGAAATATTATAGTATAAAGTATAAATTGTTGTAAAATGGAGGTCCACATACATATATTTTGTGGTAACATAAATGTACAAACTATCATTATGTATAAGATAGATATACACACAACAAACAATGTGTCGGAATCTAACCATCCATTTATTAAACTTGGTGACAAATTATTTACATGGAAAATAGATATCCATGTATTATACTTAGTTCCAAAGTGTATACATATATGGATATATATATATATATATATATATATATATATATCCTCTTGTTACAAAGTAAGAAATGAGGCAAGAGTAGGTGAAAAGAAAAACGTTCATTAATAGAGAAAAGCTACTACTATTACTTTGTGTCTTTCTTTCTCTTTTTGTTCTTGTCATTTTATTATACTACACATACTTTATTTTACAACACCTTATCAGTACGAGTCTGTTCATCGACGAGCATCTCTGGTAGTGCATTAACTAAAACATAAATAGTATAGAGTATATTTTTTTTTTCTATATAAGTCTTCTTATACTTGATAGTATAAATTTGATGTGTCCAATGTAATTAGAGTTAATATAATCATGGATTTGTGAGATAATTATTGGAAGGATAATTAGTGCATACTTGATTGATAACCTAGTTGGAAAAAATGGATCTCACTGAAATCGTTAGAAGCCTAAAAGTTCATAACATGAATTTTTAATTTTGTTGATACTTTGTTGTGGTTATCTCCTAGTTATACATAAATAGTTTTAAATGAGATATATTTAATTTAAGGAATGCATATCAAAATAAAAAAATAAAACGTATTAATATTTCTTATATTGACCTACATTAACTTTGATCAGCATTATTGATTATTTTTACCCTTGTTTATCTTTCACTAGCTAATCATTTACTTCTTGAATTATTATAATATGTTATATGTGCTAACATAACTCTTTTTATAGTTACTTTAAAAGGGAAAGAAAACTAATATTTGAGAAGTATTTTATTTTCTTTTGAAATCATAAAAAATATTTTTCTATCATGAAGGATTCTTGAGGAGGCAATGATATGTCATTTAGGTTGGCAATTAACAAATTTGTCAATGGTAAGCTAATGATATATTTTCTTTATGGTAAAATTCCTTCATAATAATATTTACATTAGTTCTGATTTATATGTATCTAAAAATGAGTACGGTAATTTCAGATATCCATAAAATATATGCTAACATATAACCTACATGCAATTGAAATAATTTTATATGAAGACTTTATTAGGTCCATTTATCAAGTGTTTATTTAATTTTTATATTTTGATGTATCAGTTTATTTATTTTGATGATTGGTGTTTACCTCTAGTTACTTTATCTTCGAATTACAATTCCAGAAAAAACAATTCATAACTAGCAAAAAATGAAGTTAATGTTGAGAATTAATTTGTTGGTCTTTCAATAAGTGAATTATTCATAAAACTTTTAAGTTGAAAAATTGTATTCAGAGCCACGTATGAGAGACTAACTTTGCTTTTTTTAGAAACAATAATAAATATATATGATCGTTTGAAGTGTTATCATGACTAAATTATTTGTGCTATTAATAACAAGTAATGATATTTTAAAGGATCAAGGGTAAGTATTATTTTATTTGGACTATATTTTATGTCATTGATTTAGAGTAAGACGATGAATTCAAGTTTCATTGTACCAAAAGGGTAAGACATCGTGTAACACTTTGTACTACCATCAAGTTTTAGTTTTGGGTCAACTTCAAAAAATATATCTTTTAGCACAGAAGGAGTTATGTGGCCCCTGAGGTATCAAATTAAAGTTTTCGAGTCATCTTTCCAACACTGCCAAGATTGCTAAATTTTGAGCTCCTAGTTAAAAGTTATGGTTGTTTGAGTGATACCTCTCTAATTAAGGCTTTTTATCCATTTAAGAAAAGCGTATTTTGGTCTTTTCCTTACCTGGATAGGCCTACCCACGTTTTTCTCACCCTATTTAAGGGTCTAATAAGACGCTAAGTTAAGTTTTACATTCCTAAACACTTAGAATTCTAGGGCAAAATTGCAAGAAGAAGAAAAGAGGGTTTTTAAGCATTCATTCAAGGGTTGAAGATTTCACCCGTTATTTCAAAGTATGTGAGGTTTCTCATTGTGATGGATTTATTTTTCCTTGGGCCAATCATGTAAATATTTCATTAATTTGTTCATGAAATCATTTATCTAAATATTCTTGAAGAGTTCTTGAGTTTTAGCCCATTCTTTAACAATAGAGGTTTTGAGTTCTTGAGCTGAGCATCTTGCAAATAATTGGTGTTTCTTAATAGAATTTGATTTAGGTTTCAATGAATTTGTGTTGGGTTTATTAATCAAAGAGATTTTAGATGAAACCAATCGATTCTAGATAAGTTAGGACCCAAAATTGAACAATAAAATTTGTTGGATTCTCGGTTCGGGCTAGGGAAATGTTCCACTAAATCTCTAGGAGGGCTGGTACCCTACACTTGTAGTGATATCCAAAGTACTCTCAGTACTCTTGGGGCTGGCGCGACGCGCCAGTGATGCGCAATGGTCTCCTGGCCTATTTCTTCTCTGTTCTTCATCCCATATGTATTCCTTTGAATCGTTTCATCGCTCTCTTATTGATATTAACTGTTAAAGTCTTCATTAATCCTTGAGAGATCCTACATATTCTACTCACATGTCTTTATTTACAGTCCAAATCAGTGTAATATCAAAGGAAAGTTCAAATGCTCTATTTTTATAAAAACTTAAGAGCTTCAAACGTTATATATATATATATGTATACATGTACCTATGTTGATAATTGGGCTTGAAAGATAACTTCATGAGTGCATGTTTTAATAATGCAAATACGTCTAATGTTTTGAAAAGTACTTCCATAAAATAAAAATTCCCTTCTTATAACTCGAAAGTCCCATAAAAACTATGTAGCCAGTGTAGGATAAGACAACATTGATTATTCATGAAACTCCTATTTGCCTCTGAGAAGGCCTATTAGATGGATCCATAGTCACAATATCATCCCATACACTGGTAAGGTATAAGATAGCCCTTGCAACGTGGGTGAAATGTTCTATCATTTGTAGGCTCATAGTAATGGTTGTCGGTTAGAGAAACTTCCCACAAGTAAAGTATATATGTTTTTTTCATATTTCTTTTATTACATATCTTCTTGTAAAGCTTAAATGGTTTTCACTCCATATTCATGTATTGATTCAATTATTTTGCTTTAAGTCATCTAGGTTAGTTAATTGTTTACTCTTGCCCTATCACTTACTAGTACATTCAATGTACTGATGTCTTTCGACCTGCATATTATTATGATGTAGATATAGGTGCTCAGGATCATCAACATGCGCTTTGTTGAGATCACTATTCACTGGCAGATTGTCACGCCCCGAGCTACCCCCGAGACGCGGACACGGGACCTAGGACCACAAGTGATCGCAAGCTAACCCTGCTGGCATGATCATGAGCATACTAAATATAATATGAATAATAGAAACTGTGCAGAAGCTATAATCATAAACAAAATGAAAAGATGGGGAATACCCATATACTAGAACTGAGATAAATGAAAACTGATGAGTTTAATACAATGAAGATATTAACTCAATACTAAGCTGAATCTATCTATGTCTGAAATAGCCTCTAACTGACTAGATATGTTGGGACAGGCCCCATCTAAGTCTAGAAAAACTGAAACTAAAGGACTAAAAATACTGAAAGAAACTCATGACTATTGTCCTCGGAGAATGAGGACTCACCATTGATTCTGCTGAACTGAAAGAAACCAATGTGAATAGAGAACAAACAATAACAAACACAAAGGTAAACTACTGGCACTTAAACATGCAGAGTAGGGTGACAAGGAATCTTCACTAGGCGCCCATTCGGCAAAAAATATGTTGGAGTCCCCGAACAGCTTAGCGATTCGCCCAATGGTCTGGAGCTCGCCGAAGTTTCCAGTGTGACACCAGTCCATGAAGGGGCAAAAAGGCGGTGAAAGTTGGGTCGCTTAATCACTTCGGTGAGTCTTCGAGTGGTAAAATCCTTCCCCCTAATGTTCCATTGTTTCATCTTGTTGTTGGCACAAGAAAGGTGAACATAGTTGTAATCGTCGGTGACTTGCCGATGGGGTCTTTCCTCACTAAATCGCCTACACCTGCACATTCAGCACACATTATTTAAAATAATAACACATGGGTTGCCTCCCAGGAAGTGCCTTATTTAACGTCGTGGCACGATGTGGAAATGCTCTCAAGCATCTTCCAGATACACCACTTCAATCACAGAAATTTCATGGCATTCTCCGAAGTATAGTTTCAAGTGTTGCCCATTCCACTTGGAAGGCAGGACCTTTCTTATCTTCGACTTCAATTACTCCATCAGTAAACACCAGTGTTACCATAAATGGGCCTGACCATTTGGATTTGAGCTTTCTCGGAAAGAGTCTGAGTCGAGAATTATACAGTAATACCTAATCTCCCACTCGAAATTCCCTCATAAGGATTCTAGAATCATGCTACTTCTTCATCTTTTCCTTGTAGAGTGCTGAATTTTCATAGGCCCTCAACCTGAATTAATCCAATTCATTGAGCTGATCTACTCTTACCTTGGAAGTTCTTGCCTAGTCTAGATTCAGAGCAGTTAATGCCCATATTGCTTGGTGTTCCAATTCAATGTGTAAATGGCAAGATTTCCCAAAGACTAGTTGTTATGGAGACATAACACTTGGTGTCTTGTAGGCGATGCGATATGCCCACAGATCATCATCTAACCTTTGAGACAAATCAGTCCTATTTGCATTTACAGTCTTAGCAAAGATGATCTCCCGATTTGAAACTTCTACTTGGCCACTCGTTTGAGGATGATATGACATTGCTACTGCATGTCTCACCCCATATTTGCTCAATGCGGACACAATAAGCCTATTGAAGAAATGGGATCCACAATCACTAATAATCACCAGAGGAGTGCTGAACCTGATAAAGATGTAGTGTTTTAGGAACTGAACCACACTTCTCCCTTTATTGTTTGGTAGTTCCACAACTTATACCCATTTAGAATCCTAATCTACTGCCACCAAAATGTACTTATTACCAAACAAACTCTCAAATGGACCTATGAAATCTATTCCCCAAACATCAAATAATTCAACTTCTAAAATAGGTTTCAGAAGAAGTTCATGTCTTTTGGATACTCCACCTTGGCTTTGATATGTACATTTCTTAACAATTTCATGATCATCTTTTCAAAGGGAAGGTCAGTAGTAACCACTTTGGAGGATTTTAGAAGTTCTACACACTCCACCATGATGACCCCCAACCGGTGAAGAATGACAAGCATGGAGAATTACATTGAATTCCTCTTCCGATCCACATCTCCGAATGATATGGTTTGCACACTCTCTGAATAAGTACGATTCATTACAAAAGTAATTCTTGACATCGATCAAAAACCTCTTTCGTTGATAGAAGTTCAATTCTTCCGGTATCAACCCACACACTACATAGTTAGCAAAATTACATACCAAGGAGTTTGTTGTAGAGTCACCATGAATACTTGTTCATTGGGAAAGGCATCATTTATGTCTACCTCTAGCTCCTCATTCTCATTGCCTTCTAATCTTGATAAGTGGTCAGCCACCTGATTTTTTATATACTGAATATAATTCTTTCCTGTTTATTTCCCATTTTATTTCTGTTTTAGTAAATGTTCCTGAATAATATTTACAATGATGTTCTATTTTTTCTCCATCATACTCGTATTTTAAGATTCCTCCATAACTTTTTCACTGGCGTCTGATTCTACTATATAAGTAAATTTTTTGTTTCATCCGGAAAATATAGTTTAGGTAGGTTTTTACATAATAGTATTCTTTGAATGCACATGTATATTCATCTATATAACACATATTACATATTGCTAATTTTGTCATTAGATTCCGGTTTATGATTTTTTCTTTATTTTGTTCTTCTACTTCTGTTGTCATACTACTAAATTCATTTCTTATATCTATTTCGTATTTATATAATATTTCCATAGTTGTAGTGGCTAATTCACCGTCAAATTTTTTATTACTTCTGAAAGTTTTTAAACTTTCGTCTGATAAATTTTGTAGCCATAGTTTTACTGTTCCTATAAGTGTTCTTTCTATATATCCTGGTGTTTCTGTTATTACTATTTTGTTATCTATTAATTGTTTTGATATATATCCTATCCATAATTGGATTGTTTTATTTATATCTGCTACACAGTCTAAATCTAAAAAATTATGTTGTTCGGTTATTGGTTTAGGTGTCCATTTTTTATTCAATCTGTTATCCCATATAGTTTTTTCTCTATCATATTGTTCATAGTTTGTATTATAATATTTTTTTAAAATTGGGTTTTTTATTCCTGATGTACTAGGTTTTTCATCTACGTCTTCTATATTTACTTCTAAATTCTTTGTATTATCTATGTTTGCTAAAAGTTCCGTATATGTTCCGCTTGTTTCCGAATGTTGTTCATCTAGATCATCGTCGTTTATTTCATAAATTCTTATTTCAGGTAGATTATCTTCGTTATTTTATTCTTTTTCTTCTAGTTCTTCTTCTAATTGCAATTTTTCTTTAAATTTATTTATCTCATTTGCTAATTTTGTTTTTTGTTCTTTTTCTTTTTATTTAATTTTGATACATTTCTTTTAATATTGCCAGCTCTTTTCTAGTTCTATTATTTTAGTATTTTTTACTTCTTCTAATTGGTGTACTTCCTTTTTTGCTTGTTGTTTTATTTTTTCAATTTCCATTTTTCTATTTATTTCTTCATTTTCTTTTGTTATTCTTATCATAGCAGTTAAACCATCTTCTAGTTTTACCTTTTCTTTTTCTAACATTAAACTTAGATTGTCACCTATTTTCTTATATCTCCTTCCTAGATTAGAAAATATTATCTTTATTTTTAATCCATCGTAATTTTCATAAGTTTTTTCGTCTATGGCATATTCTTCCTTATTCATTTATAAATTGTGTTGTAGTTTATATTCTAAGTTTTCTATTTGTATTTGTAGATATAAAATAGTTTTTCTTTGTGCTATTATATGCACACCTACCACTTTACACTTGTCCACTAACTTTAATAATGTACACCTACTACTTTACACTTGTCCACTAACTACATATGTGTCTTTTTTGGCCATGTATTAGCTTCTTTTTATCTCTTTGTCTTTTTCTTCTTTTTTTTTCTTATCTCTTAGTCTTCCGTCTTTATCTTATTTGATTTATTCTAGCTGGACATCGGGAATCACATTATCTTCTCCATTGCATTTTGAACATATATGGTCAGGATATTTGTGTCCAATGAGCTTACAATATCTGGTTAATAGTTCTGACGAAATAAATCATGATTTTAATGCTCTTGTTGTAGGTCTTTCTTCTGGTTTTAATAATGATAAAATCCATTTTTGGACTTCATCCATATCTGACTTCCTTAGCTCCCTTGAGTTAGCATAAATCATTAATTGATCTCTGGAATAGTAACTCCATATAGCGTTTCCATTCTAATAATTGTTGGCTAGTTCTTGTATTATAGTTGATATACCAATTATTCTTTTATTGGCATAAAAATTAGGTATCTCGATTTTTTGTATTTATGGTTGTTCTCCAATATCTTATGGTATTATCATATCTTTGGTCAGGCCTATCTTCACAACTTGGATCGGAGGTTTTATCTCTTCATGTAGTATTTCTACTGTCGCCGTATAGAATTTTACATAGAATAAATTCCCTTTGGTTACTCTTTTGTAAATAATAAATGCTTTGTATAATTTTGGTATACCACTTAGTTCTTCTCCGTCGTAGGTATATGCAGTACTTATTAATCCATAATTATAACATGTTTTAACTAGGTTAGCATTGGTTTTTGGCTGTGCAATTAGCTTATTGTATCCTTGTAATTTTTGGGTTACATAGTCTTGGTTTGGATCTTTTGTAGTGGTAGATCTGGGATTGAGGTTTAGGTAACTCTGTATTTTGTATATATTTTCGATGTATGTCCTGGTGATGTGGTTATATACCTTTTTCTCATGTTGTAGGCTATCTACATACATTGAAGTTTGTGGTTCTATGGTTAATGGGTTTTTTGTTTTTTGTGTAAATGGTTTTTCAAATAACTGATTTAAATTTGCATTTCATTGTTTTTCAATAACTGGTTTCTTCATACCCGCAGTTGTATTTAAACAAACATTATGGGATTTTAGGTGTTTCCCATCGTCACCTCTTAGCTCCGCATTTTTATAGTCATGTTGTTGACTTGTACTATCTTTAGACTTCAGATTATCTTCATTAGTCTTTAGCTTTTGTATCTCATTGTCCATACTGTCCACTTTGATACAAAGTGTAGTAATGACTTTGAGTATCTCTTCAATTGTATTTTCTTTCTCAGTTTGAGTAGCTTTGTCTTGATAAGTAATCTGCAATAACATTTTTGTCAGTTTTTATTACTTCAATAGTAAATGTAAAATTTAATATATTTAATACCAATCTTCTTATTTCTTTTGTAGTTACTGAATCCTGTATTTTTCTTGTTAGCCACCATTTTACTTGTGTGTTATCTGTCCTTATAAAAAATTTGTTATATACAATATATGGTTCAAATGATAATAAACTTTTTCCTTTAAAAAAATACTATTATAAAGGAACATATAGCACAGAAAAAAGTAAAGAAATAAGGAAATTATACTTTACAAAATTACCAGAACCTTTTAATTCAAAAATAATAAAAAGTTGGAATGAAGCAGGATTAACAGATATCTTAGGAGCTAAAATAAAATTTCTACAACGATGGTTTATAGAACTATGTGAAAAACATAAACAAGAAATAAAAATGGAAAAAATATTAGTAAAAAACCTAGCATGTTGCAAAAATAAAACAGCACCCCAATTTGGTTATACGGATAAGTATTATAAAAAAAGAAACTATAAAAAATACAGATCAACATACAAGTATAAAAGACCAAGGAAAAACTACTACGTAAAAAACTACAAAACCAAAAGACCAAAAAGAAAACTAACGAAATGTACTTGTTATAATTGTGAAAAATTAGGACACATAGGTAAAGATTGTAAATTACCTAAAAATCCAAAGAAAAAACAAATATCAGAAATACTATTAGACAACTAAAAATATATACCAATAGAATATATAGATTATGAATTAGAAAGCGATGATAGTATATATGAATTATTAGAAAACGAAACAAACGAAATGGAAAATAATTTAGTGACCAAATCAGATAATGAATACTATATAAATGACTGAAACAGATATACAAATAATAACTAAAGAAAAACATCATCAAGATGAAGAATCTTTAGAACAAAAAATAATATTTGATAATAGTATATTTGAACAAATAAAAGGAAAAGAATTAGACCTAAGGGTAGAAAAAATATTCAAAATACCAAAAATAAGAAATTGGTTTAAACGACAAAAAAAAGATTATTATGTAGTAAGTCAGAGAGAACATATCATAGATTGCAAATACACTAAAGGAAAGACTAAAATACCAATAATAAATAAACGAATAATAAATAAAGAAATACAAGATATTAAGGCTAAAAATCCAATTAAATATGTACATTTAGGAGGAACAAAAATATTAATAAAA
>JAJOOO010019137.1:0-34581 GCA_029582685.1 Solanum piurae | reverse complement strand
AAATGGGTCAAAAATGCCTTTTTCAGAATAAATATATTATATTTTTTCTTTTTAAACACATCTTCTTCCTAATTAAAATATTATTAAAGAACACTATTTTTGTTTTCTTTCTTCTAATATCACTTTAACAAATAAAATGTAGAAAATATTTTTTTCTTCTTAATCTCATTTTATCAATTAAAATAGAATAACTTCATGTACCCTTTCGACAAATAATATATGTCATATATATAAGATCATAGTATATCCATCATGAATTTATATTTATATAACGATAAAAATAATGATAATAAAATAAGATTTATTTTCATTTTTTATTTTTTCTGAATTGAAGTAAGATAAATATTTGCTATTTTTTTTAAAAAAATTATTAGAAAAAGAATGTATTAAAAAGAAATTAATAATATATTAATTTGGAAATGAGCATTTTGACCCATTAAATAACAATAAGGGCATTTTGGACTAAATATTGACGGTAAAAGCATTTTTGGACCAAAATACAAATGAAGGGCATTTTTGAGCCAAACTATAAACGGAGGGCATTTTTGACCCTTTTCCCTAATAAAATTTTTCTAAAGAAATGGAGCCTTTTAGCTTCTTCTCTTTTAGTGGGACCCAATTTCCACCTGGCAAAATATGAAAGGATCTCATACAAGTATTGTCTGGCAAGTAATAAGTGTGCCTCGCACATAATAAATTTTTTTGAGAAATGAGTGATTTGAAGTAAAACCTAGAAAGAGAGGTAAGTGGGTAATGAGTTTTTTTTTACAGGATAGTGGAATAAAAATAAATAATGGTCTAGGTCTGATTTGAGAAATAAAAGGAAAGAAGATTAATTATATGGTAACAATATTAAGATTCAATTTATTTTCTAAAATATTGACCTACTGATATTTTTAATAATTATTTTTAAGTGTAGATATTTTTAATAATTATATTAAAAATTGTGATTAGTTTACTAATTTTCCCATATTAAGGGATATGACTCGTGGGTCTAGGGGTGCCGATTTCTGAGAATTAGTAATTTTTATACTAGTTAATTTTTGTTTTTAAATTATTAAATATATAAAAAACCAAAACCTAACAACAAAGCAGGCTTTTACTCCGGTGGCAAAACTTTTTGACCGAGGATTCGATTCTCCTTGGACATATCTAATAAAAATTAACAAAAATTTATAAACTTTAAATTTTATATCTGACTCTGCTCCATCCATTCAATTTTATGTGACGGCCTGATTTGACTGAAAAGAAATTTAAGCAAAAATAAAAGAATTTTCTAAAAAAATTTATAATGTAAAACAAGTTATAAATTAATGTCATTAAGTATAAAACAAAATTTTCGACGGTGATCAGTAGACATTAAACTCACACTAATCGTATTTTTAATATATAATATATATATATATATATATATATTGTTTGTGTGTCTGTTTGATTAATGTACAAAATTCAACAGAGAATTCTCAAAAAAAAAAAAAAAATGAAAAATCAAATACTCTTACAATCATATTTTTCAGATATTATATTTTACAATAAAATTTTTATAACCTATAGTATTATTTACATTTGGCTTATGAAAATTATATTTTAAATTTTATTATATTACTCATACTTTTCAAAACACGTTGAAAAAAGCACGATAACAAGTTTTAGAAAAAAATGATGCAAGTGCCAAGTGGTGGAGGACACAATAACGTTTGCATAAATAAGTTTAGCTCATACTTTTTCAAAACGTGTTAAATAAAGCGCCACGCCAAGCTGTAGAAGAAAAGGATATGTGGAAATGGTGGGTACACATTCCGTTTGCATAATAAGTTATATTGATAAAAATAAATAAATTGTGGACTATAAATTTTGTAATTATGACTTTTTTCCGCTTAATATTTATGATATTTTTTGTAATAATGTATCTGCTTCTGCTCATATAATTGAGTCTATTTCTTTATGACATGCTAGATTATGACACATTAATATCTCATATATAAGTTAATATTTTATTTAAATTTATCTTGATCAACATTTATTTATTTTTTAAAATTTGAATTGTACATTTATTATGTTTACAAATAAATAAACTATGCACAACTAATGCTAAGAAAAAATCTTAATCATTTAATGTATTAATTTAGAAATAACACTTTAATAATTCAGATATGTATTTAAGTTAATTTAGATGCCTTAATGTTAATGAAAATACATACAATTTAAATATGTATATTGTTATGATTCTTGAACACTACTTGAAAGGGTAAATGCAGTTTAGTCAAATAACACTACTTTCAGATTAAAATTAGGGGAGAAGGTCAAACATACCTCTTAATTAAAAAATGATATTTATATACTCTTCGTTATACTTTGAGATTGTATATACTTCTATCGTCATACTTTTGGATCATTTATGTCCTTAAGTCAAACGGAACAACAATCTCAATGATTTACTTCATTTTTATTATATTTTTAATCTAAAATTAAAAGACCCATCAAATTATTCATTTATTTTACCCGATCCAAATTGAAAAAAATCTGACCTAATCTAAAATATCCTTACAAAGCATTAGATTTAATCTCATCTATTCCTATTCTCAATAATCAGAATATCAAGCGTTTTAAAGGTGGAAAATTCATTAACCCATTTCAAATCTTCAAAAATCTTTGTCAAAGATAAAAAAAACAAGAGAAAAATAAAGATGCGTAATATGTATTTAGTGGACTTCACAATATATATTATTTATCTTCACATCTCTCTTCTACGGTGGTCAAATTTTCATATCTCTCTTCTATAGTGGTCAAATTATTTATTACAAATCAAAAATTGTACCTGGGTTTGATTTTTTTAATATGGGTATTAAGCATGTAAAATAAATGGATAGTTGAGTGATTTTTTTAAATTTTAGATAAAAATAAAATAAAATCGAATAAATTATTGAGATTGTGCCACATGTCTCTCCGTTTGGTTGAAGGGCATAATAAATATCTAATAGGTATGAAAGTAAGGTATATAGAACCTCAAAATATAACGGGTATATGCATACCATTTTTAAAAGTCTGGAGTATATTTGACCTTTTCCTTAATGTTATATTAAGAAATAATTTTCTTAATGAGTGTACTGGTTCCAATAACATCTTAAATCACATTTAAAATGGATTCAATTTAGTATTATATGATTTAGATTTTTAAAAGTTTTTTTTTCTTTTTAATAAAATGTTTTTTTGACTCACTAGTTTAATGTGATAGACGAAGGAACCATATTGATTCTAGGTAATATATTCCAACTTTATCATTTAGAGTTGATATATCCTTATTATGAAAAGTAGTTCATATGCATATCCTATTGTTATACAAATGACTCGCATATACTCTTTTCATCTAACGGAAGTGAAAAAAATTAATTTTAATTACTTTTAAAAAAAATATATTCTATATGAGGTATATTTGATCCATCTCACACGTATTTGTTTGATTTGTTTATTTTAATGACAAATTTAAATTTATTATTTTAATGATCAAATTTATTTATGTTTTACTAATTTTCTTGTAAAATTTATTATAGATGTTCCAATTTTTTTTACAAATATAAAAACTAAATTACAATATAGCCAAAAATAGTTTAAAATTATAACATAGCCCCAAAAAATCAGTTTTAAATTTTTTTCTTTATACTAAAGAATGAAAAAAGAAGAAAAAAGAATAAGAAACTCATACAATTATAATCAAAGAAGTCAATTTTATTTTTATATATGAAATGGATTAAAATATACTTTGAATGTATACCCTACATGATTTTTAAAAAAAAATTCAAAAATATAAATTTAAAACTAATATTTAGACTTCCGTTAGATGAAGGGTATACGTGAGCTCTTTTGTAAAGATAAGGGTATATGTGAGCCATTTGTATAACGATAAAGATATATATAAACCATAACGAGAGATATATCAATTCTAAATGACAAAATTAAAGGTATATCATGTCATTTTTCCTTTGATTCTATATATGTGAAATTGTTTTCTTTTTTTCATAGGAAATTTGCCTCCACAAACAACCTCCTACAAGTGAATTCACTGCATGCAACTTGGCAAGTATACTACTTCCGTTTGAATTTGTTTGTGTGGTTAATTTTTGATATTCTTTTTTAATCGGACTAAAAAAAATAAATTGAAATAAAGATGTACTCGGTAATTACCTTCGTCTTTGTGCCCCTGTTCAGGTGATGATGATGGTGCTCCCATTCTCCTCGTCATGATTTTTGAATTGATAGATTAAATGGACATTCGCGTGTGGTACATATTTAGGGATTACAGACCGCGCACCCTCCAGTGCGACAATCTTCCGCTGATGGATCTGATATACACTGCACCATGGCATATAACTTCTGATAGAGACAATGATAATAGTGTAATTTCATCAAAACTTTCAGCATAAATTTCAGATCATTTGTAGCTTTGTGTGCTATAAACGATCCAATAATAAGATAGAAATGGTTAAGAAGTCCTCCCATATCAATAGAGGGTGGGAAATTGGTCTCCTTATATGATCTTGAACAAACTTCTCTCATGAGCTAGCTAGCTTTTGAAGTTGAGTTAGGCCCAAGATTATGGTGTCGGATCGTACCAAATAATCCCCACTTATTATTTGAGCGTCTATATATGCAGTTTTGGCAATCTCTTTCGATGAACTTTATCGTCGTCGTTTTCTCCTACACTTGGTTTTGCATTGTACATTAATATGATTTTTGATCCTCTTCCTTACTCCTCTTGTTATAGCTATAATATGATACTCCATCGTCTTTAATTAGATAGATGTCGTCCGTATAAATATGCCTTGGTCAATAGGAAACCACTCCTTCCTTTCTCCACTCAATATACCAATCAGTCAAAGTTATATATAACGAGGGATATATCAAATTTAAATAACAAAGTTAAGTGGTATCAGGCCTTTTCCCTTTTATTAATTACTAGCAAGTTTTTTCTCGTCTAACAACTCATGTCCTACTTTGTTATATATAAAAGATTTATACACGAGTTCACACAAGATATTACATATTTAGGGATCAAATGTTTATATATCAAGTTGATTTTCTGTGCCTTAGTCACTCTTCCAGTCTTTTGTTTAGGTTGTTAGACGGAGAAAATGATCAAAATGATCTTTTTAATGCATGAGTAATGTTTTATTTTGATGTTTAATATATTTTACTTCATTAAAATGGTTTTTAATGTATAATAAGTGTGTTCATTTTAGTCTGTCATATATTCATTTAATTGAAATGATTCTTAATGTTTAACAAAAAGTGTTTATTTCGGTCTTTTATCTTAAACTTAATAAATTAATAAGAACAAATATTAAATTTAACTTTGAACCCTACAAGCTAACAAAATTTATCATTACTGTCTTCTTTTTAACTTTTAAAAAAGAACTTGATAAAATTTAATACTATTTTCTCCTACAAAATTAATTATTTTTCTCTCTACTAAAATACTATCCCACCGATCTTATACCAATTTCTATTTATAAAAATTATATTTTTAATTTTTTTTTATTATATCACCCATATGTCTTTAAACAAACAAGTCAATGAAGGCATGTCAAACTCTAGAACAAAAGAATGAAAATGGCAGAAGACACAGGTTTGACCAAAATAATATAAATATAAAGCAAATGAACAAAAGTAATACATATTCTTAAAAAGTAATCAAAATAGTATAAACGCTACAGAGTAACGGTTTACCTATTATTTTATTCATAAAAATTAACGGATATAAAATAGGGAAACCAACTACCGTTAGCATAAACCGTTACTGTTGATAACGAAATATGAAAAACTACATTTTAAAAAAAGAGATTGCAGTTGTACTTGTAATATTTATTTCACAATATTTTTTAAATAGTGTTAAATAAATATTTTAATTTTTTTATTTAAAATAAATTATATATATATTTGTGTGGTAATAAATCATTTCAATAATTGTAAAAATAAATATTTGATAAATGTTTTATTAATATTGATAAATTTTAATTGGTGTTGATTAAATAATTTTAATTTTTTTTATCCAAAATATCTCTATTTTTATGAATTAAGATAAAGGTGAAAACAAACAACTAACTATACCTTGATTATTTTTTTTTTAAATGACAACTATTTTGAACCAATTATTTTTCACAAAGACGACAAGTAAAGTGGTTGGAATAAAATACAGTATAATTTTTATTATTTTAAACAATCAAGTCAGTATAATTAAAATCTTAGTAATTAGGTCAAATCTAAAACTATAAAATTTACCTTGAATTAATTTTTTATTTACACCATTTTAAACATAGAGAAACTGATAATATTTTCAAAATCCTAACATATGCCAACAAGCATAAACATCGAAGAAATGACATTATTCATATCCATGCTAAAAGTAAACGAATAAAGAAAAATGATAAATTTAATTAAAAAGAAAAAATTAGAATGCAAGCAACTGACATAAGTTGAAGAAAATTCGTTACTGCTACTAACGATTTATGTTAACGTCCGTATTTTTATCACTTTCTGTCCGTTAATTTTTCATGAATAAAATAATAAGTAAAACGTTGTTGATGATAGCGTTTATGCTATTTTGGTTATTTCTTTAAAATGTGTATTACTTTTGTTCATCAGTTATATATTTGTACTACTTTGGTCAAAACTTCCGGTTACGTTTGCCTAACTTAGAGGTTGGTGGGGCCGTGGGGGATTCCGGATTTCATATAAAGTTTTAAATGAAACATTAAATGCACAACCAACAGATGATTTTATTGGAGGGTAAAATTAGTTAGATATAATATTTTTAACTAAAAAATCACTTTATTATGGATTTTTCTCTCAGTAAGTCACTTAGGTATGTGTTCTTTCCATAGAAAATCACTAAATTATGATTTTAACTCACAAATCACTCAACTAAATGTGTTTTACTTATATAATCATGAATCAACTAAGAATGTTTACTTACAAAGTCATTCAATCTATTTAATTTATTTTTTTCATTAATATTTACTAACATAAAATTTATTTTTAATCAAAATTTTAAGAAATAAATAGATATTCATTTAAATAATTTAGTAAGTGATGATATAAAATAACCATTCGATTTGTATCTAATAATTTTGTTTTTTGAAAAAAACTAAGAAACCAAGAAGAAAGATTAGGAAATGATGGACTCTGTTGTGATCTTTAAGCTAATCTGCTTTCGGAATCATATTAATCCAAATAACTAAAAATTGTTTCCAATTTGAGGGGTGAATAGTTTGGCAGAGGCGAAATGTTTGCTAGTAAAATATCTTTTTATTTCTTAAAATTTTGGTCAGAACTAAATTTTAATGAAAAATCAATTAAATAGGTTGATTGACTTTATAAATAAAACATTTATGAGTGAATGATTTTATAAGTAAAATAATCATTGTTAAGTGACTTGTTAAAAATTGAAGTTTAGTGACTTTTTAAGAAAAAAAATCATACTTGAGCGACTTTTTGAGAAATTTTTATAGTTAAATGACTTCTAAATTAATACCAAAGTTGAGTGATATTCTGAGCAAATAATCTTATAGTTGAGTGACCATCTGAATTCTGAGATATCATCTCAATTAGTTAGATGCACAAACTTGAAAGAAAACTTGAAAGTATTACAACAATATTAAGAAGTCGTGTATATTCTTCCCCCTTAGGGATTGCAAACATCAAGAGCATGAGGTGAATTCTAGAGTCCGGAGTAAAAAGGGTAAAAATCAATTGTCAAAAATTTCAAAATGACACATTAATTTTTTTTAAATCAAAAGGGCAAAATCGTTACCGACGAAGCAATTTCCTCTGACACAATTTTAACACCTGTTAAAAATAAAAATCGCTGCCCTAGCAGCAATTTTGTCTAATTTTTTTCTTTTTTTTCATTAAAATCGCTGCCGTGGCAATGATTTTAAGTTCATTTTTTTTCAACTAAAATCACTGCTATGACAGCGTTTTGATAAAAAAACAAAAAAATAAAAATCTTGTAAAATCGCTGCCTTGGCAGCAAGGCAGCGATTTTATTAAAAAAAAATAAATTATTGAAAATTGTTGCCTTGGAAGCTTTTTTATTTAAAAAATTCCTTTTTTTAAAAAAAAAAATCGCTGCCTTGGCAGCATTTTCATTACCCTCCAACTTCTTTTTTTTTTACAATTGTAACTCAATTTGTTTTTATATGAAACGTGAATATTGAGTTACAAATTAAAAAAAAATGGAGGGGAATAAAATCGCTGCCAAGGCAGCGGTTTAAAAAAATTGATTTTTTAAAATTAAAACGCTGCCATAGCAGCGATTTTAGTTGGGGAAAAAAAATTGAACTTAAAATCGTTGCTGTGTGAAAAAAAGTTTTGGACAAAATCGCTGCTAGGGCAGCGATTTTTATTTTTAACGGACAAACGGCGGCACAATTGTGTCAGAGGAAATTGCTTCGTCGGGAGTAATTTTGCCCTTTTGATTTTTTCACATTTGTTAAATAGTAGAGGTTCGATTTTTCATTAGTATTTGGTAACGTAAGTCCTAGCCCATCTTGCTTGTAATTGATTATTCGTAAGATTTTTTTATATATTTTTAGTAAAACAGTGCTAGATACTCTGTCTAGTAATATAAATCGCCAAAAAGAAAAAGAAAAAGAAAGAAGAAGTAAGGAACAAAACAAATTGGGACACGTTAAAGCTTATATAAGTATGGGAATGGCAAGCGGTTGCGCGGCAAACCCATGTAAATTCCTACGTAAAAATCCTCCGAGACAAATTATCCTTCAAATCTTGTTCTGCTTTGAAGGTGAGAATTTTTTAAAGAAAATTTTGAATATTTTTTTCAAGTCATTGAAAAATTAGAGACTATGCGGAAGACGAGAGGAAGTTATTGGGATAGTAAACAGAGATCCCTAGTAAACACCATTCACTTTCAATCTTAAGATTGTGAGTTCGAATCAAATCTTAGAGCTGCCAAGAAGAATAAAAAAAGAAAAAGAATATGCAGAAAATCAAATAATTATGATTGTTAACGAAACACCTTCAGTAGTTGTTTGAGTTGTCGCAACTCCATGTAGAATTTCATAAAAATGTCACTAGATAAATTTGGATACCTTAGGATTTTTCAACGGATTAATAAAATATTTTCTCTCTCGTTGCCTGCAGATATTTCTATCAAAAAAAATATTTCCCGCAGGTAATATATTCTAAAAAATTTCATTTCTGTACGAAAATCTCTAGTTATTTTCTGCGAAAAAAATTAATATGGGAAAAATAGAGATTTATTGTATTTCATTGCCAGTCAGTACAAGTATATAATATACCCTGGCATCAGCTGTAATCACACAACAAGAGGGGTTGAAAATATTAAATAAGCAGAATATTATTGACATTAAAACAAAATTACAACTTAATTAAATCCAACATTTAAAATTCACCAAGTAAGTTTCCTTCCATGTCAAGCAATTGAAGTAGTCGTCTCCTTTCCCTCCTCTCTGCAAAGATTCAACTTTATATAGGTTAGATGAAACATTAATTACTACTCTCTTCGTCTCAATATGTGATACATTTCATTTTTTGAGAGTCAAATAGTTTAAGTTTGATCGAGAATTTGCTCATAGAATCTTCAAAATTTTTGAAATGAAATTTATATAGATGTAAACTACGTAGAAAGTAATACAAGTCACAATTGACAATTCAAAATATTTAAAAGATAAATGAAAAATTAATGATAAAAAATAAACTTATTTGAATCTCGAAATCTAAAATATCTTATATAAATTGAGACAGAGGGAGTATTGTTTTCTTTTAAACCAACAATAATATTAATTTTGTGTTACCTCTCTCAGTTCTTCTTCTACTTCTTTTCTTAAGGTAAAGGCAAGATCCTGTCAATACAACGGCCAGCAGTGCTATAACACCTGTGACGATACAAATAACCTTGGTCTTCCAAGTAATTTCCCCTGAAAACACAAAATAGCCTGTCAAAGATTAATATATTTAAAGTTTCTTTCTTTCTAAAAAATGAGAGAAGTGCTAAAACATAGCTTCTAAATTTAGCGTGAATTATTAGTTTCATTCTCAAATTATTGACAGCCTTAAAAACATCATTTTACTTGACTAACTGAACTTAAATACACCGATCTTGCAACATGAATGAAATACACCCCTAAAGTTTCATCAGGAGTGTTTTCATCACTTCTTTTGACTTTTTATTAGGTGTCACATGTTCTACAAGAGTTTGAAACCACTTGCTATATCATATGACAGTTTAGAGATATATGAGAGTGTATTTATTTATGCGAAGTTCATAAATGTTTTCACTTTTCAATAATTCTCTCTTAAAAAATTGATCTTTTTGAAGTAATTAGTTTAATGTGAAAGACGCGGGAATATATGAGGCCTCCATATATTGATTCTATGGGAATTTTTTTTTTCCTTCCATTTCCCTTCATAAACAACCTCCTAGAAGTAAAATCACTACAGGCAACTTAACAAGGTACTCCTTCAGTTTCAATTTGTTTGTGCGATTAATTTTTTATTTGACACAGAGTTCAAGAAAATAAATAAAACTTTAAAATTCTATAATTTTAAATTAAAGATAGGTAGAATAAGAGATGAATATAGGATTTCTAGTACATGAGTGCACTAATAAAAAAATGTATTAAGAGGGAATTGAACCGTAGATAATATTTATACCAAATTTTTAAAATATATACATAAAATATCTAATTTTATTGAGATCACAGATTCACATAACTTATTTTTAGCATCTGAATTCGCCTCTATGTGGAGTATATTAAAATGCTCTTTGATTTTGAAACATTAAAGTTTTAAACATATCTCGTAGAAAGTTAAAATTAAAGAGTAATAAAAAGGAGGATGATATTTATGTTAAGTTTGCCACACGAAGGCTTGAAGCTCAAGCTTCACCAATGGAACAGTAGAGATAGAGATAGAGAATTGGGAAAATATCTTCCTTTTCAAAATTATAGTGCTAGATCGATGATTATCTCTCTAACTAACTCAATAACCACCTCAAATCAGTTAATTAAGCAACTACTAATACTGATCTTAGCACAGAACTAATGTTGTAACTTTTTCAAACAGACTAAAAAGAAGGTGGAATGACCTGGGAGACTCTTGTACTTGGCTCTATTTGTCAGTTGAACCCTCCTATTCATCACTTTGCCAACTAAACCCTTAAACTCATCAGAACACAATATTTTAAACCCCTTGACCATTGACCGAGCTTATGTGACATTAATATTGGTGAGTTATAAATAAGTGTGATTACATGCGCTTGAAAGCGAGTTAAAACAATATTTTACTTTAAAAAAAATTAATTTAAATAAAAAATAAGATCCATCTTCCCTCCTTCACCCACTCACCCACCCACCCACGACTTTCTTCTTCTCCACCAACCCTCTCTCCTCTACTCCTCACCACAGCCCTCAACTTTCATCTTTCTCCAGCCCATTCTTCTTTCTCCAGCCCCACATTCACTACTCTTTTCGGCCTCTTTTTTTTTATACAAATCAGTAGCCTCAACTTCTTCTAAAATTTTCGTGTTTTAGGTTTGAAAAATATTACTAGTATCATTTATTTTATTAGATGGTTTCAACGAGGAGATGTGGATGATGTTAGGATGATTGTGACTATTGAAAATTTTAAAACTCCATTGATAAGCTTCAAAAAGCTTAAAAAATAATAAATGGTCTTGTGAATTTGTAAAATTAATTAAAAAATTTGATTGGGGTTCATTGAGTTTGTGTTGGTGAACTTGTAGTTGAATTTACAAGTTAAATCGAGAAGAATTTGATCTAATGGGTATGGATTTGTTGCTCAATTTGTGACCAAATATGAAGAAGATGACTATTTGAAAAGTTTAAGAAATTAAAAATTGATCTATTTGATTTTTTTTTATTTTTTTAGCACTTAATTGCGTACGTGACACTAAAAAATGAAGTGGAATTTCACGTGTAATCGCGTCCGTTACACGCACACTGACCGGAGGAGAAAAGAGCTTAAAATGTTGTGTTCTGTTGGGTTTAAGAGTCTAGTTGGTAAAGTGATAAGTATGAGAGTTCAACTGACAAACGGAATCAAGTACAAGGGTCTCTCAGATCATTCCGCCCTAAAAAGAAAAGTAATCAAGACAAATAAATTGAAACTAGAAATAGTAAATGAGAAGATCTCATATATATTTGAATAATTACCTTGGTCTTTGTCCCCCGGTGTGGGTGATGGCGGTGGTGGTGCTCCCGTTCTCCCTTCCTCAGGATTTTTGAATTGATAGCTTAAATGACAGCTTTCATGTACAACTCTACATTCACGTGGTACAGATTTAGGGATTACAGAGCGCGCACCCTCCAGGCAAGCATGACAATCTTCAGCTGACAAATCTGGTATACACTGCACCATGCCATACAACTTCTGAGATAACGACAACGGTGTAATTTCATCAAAACTTTCAGCATATTTAAGATCATTTGTAGCTTTAGGGGTGAGATTATCAAACATTGCATCTGAAATCCCTTTAACTTGGTTCATCCATGAAAAGCTTTCTGAGTTATACACGACCCAATAATAAGACGAGACATTAAACATGGACGCAAAATTAGGTATACTAGAATAGCGTATCAAACACTGATCATACAATATAGTTGCTTGTTTCTTAAGCGGACATTCACGCTGGATCCGCTCACTTGCCACATCTATGCAGTTTTGACAGTCTTTAGGTGCAACATCTCCTCTACAGAGATACAATCCATGAACTTTATCATCGTCGATTTCACCTACACTGGGTTTTGCATAGATGGAATTGCTAGCATTATTGTACAATAATCTGTACAACAATCGGTTAAGATTGAACTGAAATTTGCTTCCCTCTGCATAATCACTAGTTGTATTTGGACAATAGCTTGCCATGTAAGTGATCTCTTCAGGTTTGATGCACACAAGGATGTTTGAGAGAACAAACAAGCAAATTAGTATCGAATTCATTTTTGATTTTCGATCCACTTCCTAATTTCTGAGATAAGTATACTAAGTTTGGCTGGTGAATTTAATTTATAGATGAAATATATATGATACTCTATCCGTCTCAAAATACTTACTAAGTGCATCTGCACTTACGTAATCAATTTTGGCACCAAGTTGTTATTCCTTTTTCCCAAGTTAATATTTTCCTTTGCCTCCAAGTAGCTGCTGTCCACCGCCTTGCTCCTCTCTATATATCGGGCCCCTATATATATATATTGGTTGGCATAGTCTTATAGAGAGACAACCAAGTGAAGAGTAGGACTTAGTCAATTTTAAATATTCCCTTTTGATCTGCTTTATTTTGTAGTAATTATATTTTGTTGATTTATGTGTTCTCTAATTAATTAGAGAAACTTGTTTAATCCTGGAGAAACATTTCATACTGCTGAAATAGTATCTTAAGACAGTGCCTAGCACGACTCAAGGATGATATAAATATATATATGCATATATAGTACTTAAGAATATTATTGTAGTAATATTTATCCTAATTCTTGTATTATTATTTTGATATAATATTTCCCCATCTATTATCTATCATATTTTTCCAACAATCAAAGAAACTATGAAAAATAATAATAATAATTCCGAAACTATTTCTGAAACTATCAATACTAGTGCTACCCCCATTTCTCCGGTTTCAATTGTCCTACCATATGCCAAACCATTTTCGAATGTGTCAAATATTGAAATTTTCAAAAGGTGGCAAGAACGTGTATTATTATTCTACTGACTTAATACTCATTTTTGTTTATGAAAATTATATTTTAAATTTTATTATATACCCTTACTTAATAAGAGCAAGTCAATGAAGGCATGACCAACTCTAGAAGAATAGGATGGAAGTGGTACTGTGGTAGAGGACACAATTACGTAATGTTTACTTAAATAAGAGGTTTTTACACCCCTTAATAAAAATTATGGCTCCGCCACTGAATAATAGAGAACACAATTACGTAACGTTTACTTAAATAAGAGGTTGGTGAGGGATTTCATATAAAGCTTTAAATGCAACATAAAATTCACAACGAACCGATGAATTTATTTCATTGTAAATTAGTTGGACGCACAAACTTGCAAGAAAATTGGAAAAGTATTAGAACAATATTAAGAAGTCGTGTATGATGTTGTTTCCTTACACTGTCATAAATCAAAATTCGATGTTTAAGAAGATCTTGTATAACATTCTATTGAGGCTAACAATATTGAGCAACTGAAAAGAGATGCAAAAGAATTTTTTAATGAGAAGAGGGATGAAAACTAAATTGTTGAAGTATCTTCTATAAAGGAATGAAAACTAGATGTTTGGTCCTTCTAACTTAATCCGCATTCACAATGTAGTCCTAGGTTTTGAGAGTTTCGATTATGGAGGAGAATTTGGGAACCTCCTTGTATTCCAAGTGAATTGGTTGAGGTTAATTTATCTCTATAATTTGTACTCTCATATTTATAGTGGATTGCTCCTCTCCTTTGTCGACGTAGGTCGATTGACCAAACCACGTTAAATCTTTGTATCTTTTGGTATATTTCTCGTGTGTCTTCTTACTCATGGTCTTTCGAGGTTTGCTTTGCTAGCTTCCGCATTACACCTGATTGTTACGGTCCTAACACCTTCTACCCTAAGATGTGTCCTCCACACTCTCCCATCTAAGGTCATGTTCTTGGTAGCTTGAATTTGTGTCATATCTTGTCTTATCAGCTCTCCCTAATATTTCTTCGACCTACTTCTGCTTTTCTTTTCTTTATTTGTGATTGTGTGTTAACAAATCCATGATATTTCCACAACAAAAATGTGTACATATATAAATTTGATTCAATCTATAAAGTGATATTCTTTTATTACATATAATTTTAATCAAAATTTCTGAGAAGATAAGTTCTACCATCATGTGAATTTTAATTAAAGTATTGTTTATTCCCATATATAAACAATAGTTGTTTACATCACAAAAACTGACTTCTTTTAACTGATATCAGCCTACATATAATTTATTTATATCTTTATAGTTCATATCATACAAAACGTTTAAAAGCATATATGTTATAAGTTAGTAATTTTTTCATATAAAAATCAAGATCTTCTTTTGATATTTCATAGTTCTTTTTTATAATATTTGAAATAGACAACAATTTCATACTTTTTATGAAATCGACAAAATTATTCGAAATATGTTATAAGTTAGTAATTTTTTCATATCAATATATTGAAAAAAGAAATATTTATTAAGTTTTCAACCAAACTTTACATAGTTTTAATTTTTTTTTAAAAGCATATATATTAAAACCGAGGAAGTATTGATCTTTTATCACCATATATTGAAGTGATGTCATGCTTATGGAATGCTTACCCATAAAAAAATTGTGTTTGCTTTTTAAATAAAAAAAGACATTGCCATTAATTTTTCATTCATCACCATTTTTCCTTCTTCCAATTGATGATCGACTATTATACAAGTGTTTGACCATTATCACGTGGGCATAGCAACATCTTACTGGAGGAATAATCATAGAAGTGATCCTTTCCCACTTCGATCGATAGTTTTCCTATTCGAAATGGTTTGAATTGGTGGCATTTTATTTTCCACATAAAATAAGTTTATTTGATAATCAATTAATATTATCCAAATAATGTTTGGTCCATTTTTTGATTCATTTTATTTGTTTCCTTGGTTTCTTTTTACTTGTTATTGTTTTAAGAAAATAGTAATAATTAATATTGCTATGTTATCACACTACTTTTATTATTTATCAATTGATGTTTAGGTTATGTCTTGAAAATGATTTGAGAAATAAGTAATTAATGTTAGGGGTAAAATAAATTAAAAAAAATTATCCTTTTTTTTATATGTAAAAATGCCAAATAAAAATGAAAATCTATTTTTAAAATAGTGAAGTAAAAATAAATAAGGAGTATCAAATATTGTCATTGATTGATCTCCATCAATTTTATATAAAAAAGATTGGTGAAATGAGAGATATAATGAATATATAATTTGGTCTTTGTTTCTGATTTAAGGATGCTAATAATTCATCTCCTTTAGCTATAATGTCCTTTGAATGCTTTCTCCATTTTAGTTCTGATAATTCATCTCCTTTCAATATGTCCAATAACTTGCAAGACCAAAAGTCTCCAATTATGAATAATTTTACATACTATTTCATATTAATTGAACTTATGAGGGCATGCATACTTATTAAGAAACCATTCAAAGACATAATTTAAATCATATTTTTCACTGTTATCCTTTGTAAAATCATAAATATAACTTTGTAAGTAATGTAAGTTATATATCTTCTAGAAAATATCAAAGAAAAAGACAAATATGAAACAAAAAAAAATTCAAGCATCTATCTTGAACTTTAAATAATTTAAAGACTCAAAATTTCAGTTAATATGAAATAAAGGTAGTATCAAACACAAAAACATAATGTCTTTTTTTTTCCGACAGTCACAACATCATCATTAAGAGTCACAAATTCACTAGCCAATTATAGTCAAAGTTCAAAATGAAAGATCCTCAAACGCTCCAAAGATCAATTAAAAAAAATTAGATTGAATAAATATGGGCAATCTTAATCCCTGGTACAAGAAAGTCCGTGAAATTAAAGTTGGTTGTTGAAGAGTATTAATGTTCGTTTGAATTCTAGACAATTGGTGTGTAGGGGACTCATCCATGGCTTATTTTCACTTGTCCAATTAGCTTTCTACTCTTGATCATCAAGAAATCCAATGTACAGTAGAAAATAAATTTGATCAAATAACCTTTATATCTATGTATGTGATATATACAAAGAAAAACAAGAACAAGTTTTTCCCCACCTTTTCTTGTTATTTACTAGTGGCCATAGGCTGCTGAGCACGTAGTGACAGAGCCAGAATTTTTGTGGCCATAGACTAGCTGCTGAGCATGCAGTAATTGAGTAAGAATTTTCGTTAAGAAGTTTTAATGGTTGTAATAAAAATAATAATTATGAGGCTGGTAGGGTTTAACTTGTGTCATAAAACATTTAGTTTGGAATTCAATTTGTTCATCCGATTATGATTATATATTACCTTGATACTATTATAAAAAATAATAAATTTTAAATTCTTAGAAACAAAATTCCCGAGTACTTTCCCAGGTATTAAAATTCCTCGGTAAATTCCGAGACACCTTATTCTTCAAATTTTAAAATTTAAAAAAGGTGAAATTTCCCCCTCTTGTTATCTTTTTGAGCTTTATATTTCACTTGATTAATAGTTCTTAATGTATAACAAAAAGTGTTTATTGTGGTCTTTCATCCTAAACCTAACACGTTTATTAAAAGAAAGTGTTAAATTTAACTATAGACCTTAAATGCCTAACAAAATTCATCATTGTTGTCTTCTTCGTTACTTTACAGAAAGAACTTCATAAAATCTTATACAATTTTCTCTACTTTCTCTTTCTTAAAATATTATTTCAGTGAAATTTTGTTTGAAAAAGTAGAGACAATGATGGTAGATCGTAAAAAATGGTTCTTAGCATCAATCATACAGTACAATGTTGTTTTAAATAGTACCAACAGATTTTTGCGTTTTTGCATCATCTTACTAGGTTCCAACAACTCTATTTGTATTGGGTTCCCGTTGATTTCCGCTAGACATCTTTGCCATTCCAAAGTCTGATATATTGGGTTTCATATCTTTGTCCAGTAAAATATTGCTAGATTTTAGCTAGGTCCCTATGAATATATGATTCTTAGTCGAGAATCCTCGTGTAGATACAGAATGCCCTTTGCTATTCCTTTAATAATGTGGAGACGTTGTCTCCAATCCAGAATCTCATTTTCTCTTGATTGCAGTTGCTATGCCAGTCCCTGACCAGGGAATGTTTTACACAACATAAGACTCCTCTAGCATCATTGGTATTGACAAATGAAAGGAATTGTTACCTTGTACACAGGATCACATCCACCTTCTCCAAGCTTGTTTTCTTCAGAAAATTTTTGTGTAGCCGCTCCTAGTTTTACAACTGGAAACTCTCTGGATCTCCCCTTCTTTTCTGAGCTAAAATCATCATTCTCATCATGTGGTTCTCCCATCATGTCGATCAAGCAATTGAATTTCTTGACTCTCTGCAAAGATTCAACTTTTGATTGGTTAGCTGAAGCTACAATTATTTTCTTTTCAATTCAAAACACCAATATTTCTTTTACCTTTCTCTATTCTTCTTATTACAAGGTAAATGCAAGTTCCTGCCAGTAAAATAGCCAAAAGTGCTCGTATAACACATATAATGATACTAATAAGCTTTCTCTTTGAAGTATTTTTGCCTGAAAAAAAATAAATAGTTGGTCAATTGAATGCTGAATTCAACCATTACCCTGTGAAATATTTAAGTGTGCGTGACGATCTTATCTACAAGTTGATATATGCACACTGATTATAGTATTTTTATTTGTTTTATATGATCTTAGAAACCGAGGTGTCTAACATGGACGCGAAATTAGGTATATTAGAATAGCGGACCAAACACTGATCATACCATATAATTGCCTGTTTGTTGAGCGGACATTCGCGTTTGATCCCCTCCCTTGCCATGTCTATGCAGTTTTGGCAGTCTTTAGGTGCAATGTCTCCTCTACAGAGGAATACTCCATAAACTTTATCAGGGTCTTCTCCTTCACTGGCATTTATATAGATGTTATTGCCAACATTATTGTGTAGTGATCTGTACAGCAATAGGTTAAGATTTGATTGGAATCTTCTTCCTTCTGTATAACAAGAGTGGTGTAAGGGCCTCATATGTGTTTTGAGTTTTGACACACACAAGCAGTGAATGGAGCAACAAAATTAGTGTTAATGTTTTGGTACTGCACAAACACAAAACTTGAACTGATGCCATTCTTTGCTAAAGTAACTTGCTGTGTGAATTATGTCTAAAGTAATCAAAATGATAGGAGCAGAAGATAACTCTGTTCGAAACTACAAGAAAACTCTATTTCTCTCATGGTTTAATAGAGAAATAAGTCCTTCGAAAATAAGGAAAATGATTTCTTATCCACACTCTGCAACACACCTTTTTTTTCGTTACTATTTGAGCAAATAAGGAAAAATTTTTTTTTTTTTTTTTTTTTGGAGCAAGCCTCTTATCTTTCAAGTCGAATACAAGAAAAAATAAGTAAGGACCCACTTATTTTTCATAAACTTTTTTTCCACAAACATTTTCCTTCCCTCCTTCCTACCAAATACATCTTTAGGAAGGTATTCTTGTATTAATTTTATATTATGTTTGATTTGCAAAAAAGAGTAAAAATTATTTATTTATTAATTTAATATAATGTTCGATTGTATTTTGTAATTTATATTAATTTTATATCATGTTTGGTTTACCAATAGAATAAAAGTTATTTATGTATTAATTTTATATAATGTTTGGTTGTATTTTTATAATTCAACATAACTAATACTCACATAACTTATGAGGAAATTTATGTATAGTTTTATGTGAGGTAGAAGGTGGAATAAGTTATGAGGATATTAATTATACATGGATTAAAACAATAAAATCATATATGTACCTCTATGTATGATTTTTTTTCTCAAATTAATTATACAAAAATTACTACCTGGACTCAGAAATTTCTGGCTGATTAATTCTTATTATAATGGTAAGCAACAAGGTCTTTCAATCCAACAAAACTTGCCTCTTATTAGAAATGTTTGGTCATAACACGGCTTTTAAAAAGCTCATTAAAAAAAACTGTTTCCGAAAAAGTTTTATTATTCTGTGTATTTTTTTAAAATATATATTATTTGTTCTGTTAAAAAAAAAGAGTTGGAATCTTTCCATCAAATTAAATATTCAATAAACAATAATTTATGTCTTGTAATTTCTACCTAACTAAATACATAAATAATACCTACATAACTAATATTACTAAATAATAATTTATGTCTTGTAATTTCTACATAAATAATATATGTATAACTAATATTTGCATAACTAATACTTACATAACTAATACATGAATAGCTAAAATATGAGTAACTAATCCTGCATAAAATAATAGAGAAAAATGCCCAAAATAGTCCCTTATATTTGGATTAAATCATCCTTCATTTCTCACATGGAGTAGTAATAGTCTCTCATATTTGCAATATTTGCCTATTTTTTAACATTGATTTTGTCCAGAATTTTATTTATGGAATGTTCAACCATCTTTTGTATATTTAATAGAAACAATAAGTTCATGTGAGAGAATGTGAAAAGAAGAGCGTTGTTTTGTTCGGTAGAAACATTATTACAGCTAAGTTAAACTAAGAACACTTTGACATATGACGTTGCAAGAAAAGAAATTTTTATACTATTAAACATGAAAACGATGTGATGAACCACTCGATTTTAGCTGTAATAATATTCCTATTAAACAAAACAAGGTATTCATCTTCTCTCACATGGAGTTGTTATTTTTACTAAATATATGAAAAGACAATTGAACATTACATACATAAATTATGGATAAAATCAATATTAAAAAATAGGCAAAAGTTTAGGGAGGACCAAAAGTGCACAAATATTGCAAAATGAAAGATATTATTATTTTATGTGGAAACTCAAGAATAACTTTGAGTCTTGACCCAAATATAAGAGACTATTTTGAGCTTTTACTATAAAATAATTTATAGATTCCCCTGTAACTTATTCATGTATTACGAATACCTGCACAATTCTAACCCGTAACGTTAACTAAACGATCCCATAATAGTAACAAGTCCAAGGAATAATTGGTCTAACAAGTCTAGATTGAAAGTAACATCACTAGGGAAAGAAGCAATAATAAGCGCATTAAATGTAAGTGATCAAGGTGATAAATTTCTTCAAAGCTAATGAGAAATCAAGAACTTGTAGAATTTGTACTTTTTTCTATCTTAAAGATACACGTAGTAATAATAGTATATATGCTTTTATAAATTCTTTTTAGTATTTCTTTTCTTGCTAAATTTATAGAGGTATATTTTAGTTTACACATGTCTCAGTTTCTCTTTTCCTTTATGTGTTCATGAGCGACTCTATTACAAAGCTACTAAAACAATGGTTATATATTGTTAGATTGGAAGAGAAATAAAATATTTGTTTACCTTTTAATTTGGATACCATTGCAATTGAGAAGTAGAATAATTTTTAGTTATTCTTTTCTACGTGGGTACCTCTTTGTTGCCCTAATTATATCCTAGTAACAATTAAGTAATATGGATTATATTTACTTTTTTCATTATTTCCTTTACTATTCTTAATCTCATATTATTAAATATTCTGAAGTCTAACCAAACCTCTAGTTGTGCACGCAAAATTTTTCATAAATGATTTCATAGGAGGTTTGTCCCAAAAATTGCAATTTAAGAGGAGAATGAATGATTTCCAGGGATTTTTCATCTATTTTCGATTACGTAGAGATCAAATATTTATTATCTATATGTTTTTCATTGGGGTAGTTGACAGGTGGAAAAATTGTATAGTATTCTGTGTGTTTGTGAAAATTCTCAAATGAACTTTTTGGGCTAGGATGACTTGACTTTGATACAATGTGTCCCATATAATGAAGACTTTCAAGAAGGGTTGTTTATCTTCGGTTCAGTTTTGAGGATTTAGACATGCTAAACTGTTATAAAAAAAGACACCTCTTCTCTATGTGCCTTAGAAGGAGACTATTTATCTTTTTGGTTTCAAACTTATTTTTGTTATCCTTTTGGAATTATTGGTCAATTTTTTTTGACCTTTTGGCTCCGGACCCATAAGAATTATGTCTCCTTTTTTACAGACTTTAATGTGGATCACTTGTGTATTTGGTAATTAAATATTACCTTGTCTCTCGTATTTGCCTACATTAAAATGTAATTACACAACCACTCACCCATTCAGCAATTAACCATCATCCAGCGTGATAAATTGTATTATCTGTTGTTATAATGACATCACGATCATTGTATTTTTGGAAGTTGGAAAATTTGGATTTATATGATCCACGTCCTGTATATTCATGGAAGTCATGGCGTCTATAGTCTATTATTCGAATCTCAACTAAGAAAAACTTTCCCCAGTCTTCTTCTTCATAATCAGTTTTCTCAGGTGACATGTTTGTCCAAGGAAATGTAGCTTGAGTTAAGGCAACTGCATTCAGGTTGTGACATTTGTTGGAGAAAGAAAAAACTACCAAGTTACCTGAAATAGTGTGAATATATGGGAAAACTAAGGCAAGTATAAATTGTTTTACTACCATAATTACAGAATAGTGAATGGAGTAGTACAATTCTTCTATTATTACATACAAAATCAAATGTGAAACAACAATACAAGAATTAGCTATGATTGGAAACAAAAGTTTATTCAGTGTAAAACCCAAAATGTGTTATTATATACTCTAAACAACCCATGGTCATCGGGGTGATAGAATTGATAAAGTGACCTCGTTAACGGAACACAATTGATCATTAGATCGAGGCTCAGCGGTACTTCTTCCAATAGAAAATGCAGGTTGTGATGGTTGTGGAAGTGTTTGACTGTCGTTTTCCAGCATAAAAGCTACACAGGACATGGTAGGTCTATCTGCTGGATCTTGTTGAACGCAAAGTAATCCGAGATGGATGCATTTTGTTATCTCAGTTGTCACACAAGACTGCGATAAGCAAGGGTCCATCAGCTCTAATCCATTCCCTTCACACCACAATTTCCACGCCTATAATTTCAAGATAGTTTTAGGATGCTTCATGCAAGTTGAGATTGACATAAGCAAAAACAAAAAATGGAGAAGAAATACACTTACAAAATTAAGGAGACTCTGACCATATTCGGAAACATAGCTATTGTTCTTCCTTCCACTTACTATCTCAAGCAACAGAACACCAAAGCTGAAAACATCTGATTTAGTAGAAAAAAGTCCCTCCATAGCATACTCAGGGGCCATATATCCACTGTAAGAATGCCAGAAGTTAAAAACGGTTCTTAGCATCAATCTTACAGTACAATGTTGTTTTGAATAGTACCAACATATTATTTTTTTGCATCATCTTACTAGGTTCCAACAACTCTATTTGTATTGGCTTCTAGTTGATTTCCGCTAAACATCTTTGCCATTCCAAAGTCTGATATCTTGGGGTTCATATCTTTGTCCAGTAAAACATTGCTAGCTTTTAGGTCCCTATGAATGATTCTTAGTCGAGAATCCTCGTGTAGATACAGAATGCCCTTTGCTATTCCTTTAATAATGTGGAGACGTTGTCTCCAATCCAGAATCTCATTTTCTCTTGAATCTAGAAAAATTAGAAAGTATGTATGAAGTTAGTGAATTAATTGCTTCTTTGTAATATACTAATATGCGAAATAAGTAAAAGTCAAACCGAAGAGCAACAAGTCCAGGCTTTTGTTGGGCATAAACTCATAAATAAGCAATGCTTCATTTCCCTCTAAGCAGCAACCCAAGAGCCTCACGAGATTTCTGTGTTGTAATCTGGCTATTAAGACAACTTCATTCTTGAACTCTTTCAGTCCCTGACCGGACGTTCTAGACAGCCTTTTGATTGCAATTGTTATGCCATTGGCTAGAGTACCTGGAATGTTGTACACAACACTAAATAACCCAAAATTCATGGAAAATTGACCCCTTCTAGGAACTAGATTCACTAGTCACTAGACTAAGACTTAAGGACAAATTATAGGAATTGTCACCTTGTACACAGGACCAAATCCACCTTCTCCGAGTTTGTTTTCTTCAGAAAATTTTTGTGTAGCCGCTCGAATGAGGTCTAGTTTTACAACTGGAAACTCTCTGGATCTCCCCTTCTTTTCTGAGCCAAAATCATCATTCTCTTCAAGTGTTTCTCCTATTATGTCAAGCAATTGAAGTTCTTGACTTTTTTCATTCCCCTCTGCAAAGATTCAACTTTTGATTGGTTAGCTGAAACTACAATTATTTTCTTTTCAATCCATAATACCAAAAGAAATATTACCCTTCTCTATTCGTCTTCTTCTTTTTACAAGGTAAAAGCAAGTTCCCGCCAGTCCAACAGATAAAATTGCTAGTATAACACCTACAATGATACTAATAAGCTTTGTCTTTGAAGTATTTTTGCCTGAAAAAAAAATAGTTGGTCAATTAAAAGTTGAATTCAACCGTTACTTGGTGAAGTGTTTAAGTATGTGTGACCATCTTCTCTACAAGTTGGAGAAATGATATTTGATACATGCACAGTGCACACTGATCCTTCAGCCATAACTCTTATTAGTAAATGATTTTCTTTGAAGGTGTACCCGTCAAAATTTAAACGACATTCGATATTGACCATGACACCATGTAGTATATGATTATGATTTAAAAGCTTTTAATGTGAAAATTAGTGAGAAAAGGTGCCTTCACATAGATTTTCTGGGAAATTTGGCTACAGCATGTAATTAACTCATACCTTTGTCTTCATTCCCCTGGCTGGTCGATGGCGGTACACTGCTCATACCTTCGTCTCCATTCCCCTGGCTGGTCGATGGCGGTACACTGTCATAGAGGAATGGATATAGCTCGTACCTTAAATTGCAGCTAGGAAGTAGAATTCTGACTCCACTTCGTACACTAGCTAGGAAGTAGTCACGCATTCCAGAAAAAGCAGTTTTCAGGCAAGTGACACAATCTACAGCTGACAAATCAGGTAGACACTGCACCATGCCATACAATACTTGAAACGAGATAGTTACATCAGAATTTTCAGCATATTTCAGATTGGGATTGATGGTAATAGCTTGAGTGGTAAGATTATCAAACATTGCACTCAAATACCCCATAAATTGTGAAACAGTTTGTATGCTGTACAGGATACTAGAAAACGAGGTGTCTAACATGGACGCGAAATTAGGTATATTAGAATAGCGGACCAAACAGTCATCATACCATATGTTGCCCTGTCTACCGAGGGGACATTCGTCCAGGATCCTCTCACTTGCCACGTCTATGCAGTTTTGGCAGTCTTTAGGTGCAACGTATCTTCTACAGAGGAATACTCCATGAACTTTATCAGGCTCTTCTCCTACACTTACTTTTGTATAGATGGAATTTCCACCATTATTGTATAGTGATCTGAACAGCAATCGGTAAAGATTTGATTTGAATTTTCTTCCTTCTGTATAATTTTTGGACATTGAACAAGAGTAGTTTAAGGGCGACATCTGTGCTTTGAGCAGTACTGAATGGAGCAACAAAATCAGAATTAATGTTTGGATACTGCACAAACACAAAACCACAACCGACACCATTTTTGACTAAAGTAACTTGCTGCTCAAAAGTAATCTAAATGATATGAGCAGAAGATGACTCTGAACGTTACTACAAAGTTTGAAACTACTAGGAGAGACTATTTCTCTCATGGTTTGTTGTTTTTTCTATGAAGAAAATTGAATCGCCAATCAAAATATTTTAATAGGGACATAAATTTCTTGAAATATATATTTTAATAAGGAAATAATTTTCTTGCTCCTTATATACAAATGCATTTATAATGGAGAATTTTGTTTATCCCTTTCTCCGAGCTTTCACCTTTTTTCACTCACTTGGGACTTAAACCCATAATTTTAGAGTTGGAGTGGAAGGATATTTACTATCCAAGCAGCACCTTTTGTTGACAAATTGAATACAAAAAATTAAGTAAAAACCAATTATTTTTCATGAAAAAGTTTTCCACAAAACATTTTCCTTCCCTCCTTCCTGCCAAATACAGTACTTGTCACCCAATAGGCACTTGACAGTGCTAAATTAAGGGCGTATTTGGTAGGAAGGAGAATATTTTTTATAGAAAATGTTTTCTTGGAAAATAAGTGGATTTATAACTTATTTTCTCATATTTGGTTGACAAGTAAAATATATTTTTTAATGTTTGATTGGTGAATGAAAAATATTTTTTAGAAAATATATTTTATTTTGACTTGATACTAAAAAAATACTCTTTACGAAAATAATTTATGATCCGAAATCAATCCCGATAATTGATTTAGGACCCGACCTCAACACTAAAACTAGGACAAAACCCCAATGACCGTTCGAAAATCCGATCTTGAGATTTGACCAAGGAGCAGAAAAGAGTTGTGGACATACTAGCTAAAGTGGGAAGGAGATTGCAGAGTAATGGAAATGTGCAGATTTTTTATGCCCCACCACTATGTGCCTTTCAAGCATGGGAAGCAGACAAGACTGGGAATTATTTTGATAGAACTGTAATAGTAAATACCTCTAATTCGACTATGGGAAATACCACTATTTCTAATTCTGTGACGACCATCGGAGTCTCCGGACTTCATAATTAAGCTTATATAAATTCCTATTTCTACCCAAAAAAAAAAAACAAATTAAGTCCAAGGAATAATTAGTCTAGATTGAAAGTAACAGTACTAGGGAAAGAAGCAATAAGTGCGTTAAATGTATGGGATCAAGGTGATAAATTTCTTCAAAGCTCATGAGAAATCAAGAACTTGTAGAATTTGTACTTTTTTCTTCCATAAATATATACGTAGTAATAATAGTAGTATATATGCTTTTATAAATTCTTTTTAGTATTTCTTTTCTTGCTAAATTCATAGAGGTATATTTGTAGTTCACACATGTCTCAGTTTTCCTGTTTTCCTTCATGGCCCGACTCTATTACAAAGCCACTAAAGCAATAACTTCGAGTCCTATTTTTTTTTTTAAAGATGTGTATTATATATGTCATATTTTTAGAAAATCCTATATATTGTTAGATGGGAAGAGAAATAAAATATATATTTTATTTAACGTGGGTACCGTTGCAATTGAGAAATAAAAATAATTTTTTAGTTTTTTTTTTAATATGTGGGTAGCTCTTTGTTGCTCTATATATATATATCCTAATAACAACTAACATGGACTCACCTTTACCCTCTATTCACTTTTTTTTTATTATCTCTTTTACTATTCTTAATCTCTTATTATTAAAATTCTGAACTCTAACCAGACCTCGTACACAGATTTTTTTCATAAAATTCAAGAAATTTTCTAATTAAAAAGAAGAAAAAAATAATAAGAAAACTAATAGTGAAATCATAGCAAGTAGGAGCTTTGTCCCAAAAATTGCAATTTAAGAGGAAAATGAATAATTTTCCAAAATTATGTTTTAAAAACATGCTGAGATAAGTGATAACCCCTAATATTTTTACCATAAAAATTGATTTTCTAAAAATCAACAGGAAGAACACAAGAAGAAGGGAAAAAACAAAGACAACAAGACGCCGAGCTTCTTTTTTGCTGGATTTGAACTAACTATCATCGCCAGGTTCTTTTTCATATATTTAGATCAAATACTTATTGTATGTATGTTAGCATTTGTGCTAATTGACAGGTAGAAAAATTGTATACAATGTGTTTGTGAAAATTACCAAATGAACTTTTGGTCCAGCAAGACTTGACATTGATACTATGTCTTCCATATAATTAAGACTTTCAAGTAGGGTTGTTAATCGCCCGGTTCGGTTTTGAAGGTCTAACATGTTAAACTGTTATAAAATTGTTAAAATACGATTAATTGGTTATCGATTATTAATAGTTAACGGTCCAGTTATCGACAAGGTAGCAGAATAAGGATATAGATCTTTCGTAGGAAGATGTATATTTTTTTACTATATTTATGGACAGGAAGAATTAAGATTGTGGGATTATAACAATGTTTGGAACTAAACTGATATGGAGTACTTGATATCTCAACAATTGTTAGGGATTTACTTTGGTCAATTAAATGGTAACCATTAAATTCAACATATGTTACGTGTCACCACTCGAAGGAGGAACTTGGGGAAAATAGAGAGGAGCCGGATCCTTGACGACCCTATATTAATGGTCATCGGGGTGATAGAATTGATAAAGTGACCTCGTTAATGGAACACAACTGATCATTAGATTGAGGCTCAGCTGATCTCACGGCAAGTCTCCCAATAGAAAATGCAGGTTGTGATGGCTGTGGAAGTGTTTTAGTGTCGTTTTCCAGCATAGAAACTACAGAGGACATGGTAGGTCTATCTGCTGGATCTTGTTGAACGCAGAGTAGTCCGATATGGATGCATTTTCTTATCTCAGTTGTCACACAAGACTGCGATAAGCAAGGGTCCATTAGCTCTAATCCATGCCCTTCACGCCACAATTTCCACGCCTATATTTTCAAGATAGTTTTAGGATGCTTTATGCAAGTTGAGATCGACATAAGCAAAAATAAAAATGGAGAAGAAGTATACTTACAAAATTAAGGAGACTCTGACCATATTCGGAAACATAGCTATTGTTCTTCCTTCCACTTACTATCTCAAGCAACAGAACACCGAAGCTGAACACATCTGATTTAGTAGAAAAAAGTCCCTCCATAGCATACTCAGGAGCCATATATCCACTGTAAAAATGGCAAAAGTAAAAAATGGTTCTTAGCATCAATCTTACAGTACAATGTTGTTTTAAATAGTACCAACAGATTTTTGCATTTTTGCATCAACTTACTAGGTTCCAACAACTCTATTTGTATTGGCTTCTCGTTGATTTCCGCTAAACATCTTTGCCATTCCAAAGTCAGATATCTTGGGGTTCATATCTTTGTCCAGTAAAACATTGCTAGCTTTTAGGTCCCTATGAATGATTCTTAGTCGAGAATCCTCGTGTAGATACAGAATGCCCTTTGCTATTCCTTTAATAATGTGGAGACGTTGTCTCCAATCCAGAATTTTGTTTTCTCTTGATTCTAGAAAAAGGAAGTATGAAGTTAGTAAATTAATTGCTTCTTTGTGGTATATACTAATATGCCAAATTAGTCAAGGCCAAACCAAAAAGGAAGAAGTCCAAGCTTTTGTTGGGCATGAACTCATAGATAAGCAGTGCTTCGATTCCCTCTAAACAGCAACCCAAGAGCCTCACGAGATTTCTGTGTTGTAATCTGGCAATTAAGACAACTTCATTCTTGAACTCTTTCAGTCCCTGACCGGACGTTCTGGACAGCCTTTTGATTGCAATTGTTATGCCATATGGTAGTGTACCCTGGAATGTTATACACAACATTAAATAACCCAAAATTTCACGGAAAAACTGACCCCCTCTAGCAACTAGATTCACTAGACTAAGACTTAAGGACTTCCTAGGTCATGATAAATGATAGGAGTTACCTTGTACACAGGACCAAATCCACCTTCTCCAAGCTTGTTTTCTTCAGAAAAATTTTGTGTAGCCGCTCGAATGAGGTCTAGTTTTACAACTGGAAACTCTCTGGATCTCCCCTTCTTTTCTGAGCCAAAATCATCATTCTCATCAAGTGTTTCTCCTATTATGTCAAGCAATTGAAGTTCTTGACTCTTTTCATTCCTCTCTGTAAAGATTCAACTTTTGATTGGTTAGCTGAAACTATAACTATTTTCTTTTCAATCCAAAATGCCAAAGGAAAATTTACCTTTCTCCATTCGTCTTCTTCTTTTTAGAAAGTAAAAGCAAGTTCCTGCCAGTACAACAGCTAAAATTGCTAGTGTAACACCTATAATGATACTAATAAGCTTCGTCTTTGAAGTATTTTTGCCTGAAAAAAAGTAGTTGATCAATTAAAAGCTGAATTCAACTGTTACTTCGTGACTCAAGTGGCA
This sequence comes from Solanum piurae, assembly GCA_029582685.1. NCBI lineage: Eukaryota > Viridiplantae > Streptophyta > Magnoliopsida > Solanales > Solanaceae > Solanum > Solanum piurae. Next base: position 4,924 of record JAJOOO010019137.1, on the reverse strand, counting down.
AAAGGTGGAGGATTTGTGGCTTAGGTCACAGGTTCAAGCCCCACACCATGCAAAGCGAAGCCCGGTATTTAAGTGGAGAAGGGTAGAGGGGCGGGCCCATTATCCATCGAGTTTAGAAGGTTGTGATTGGTCCAAAGGGCGGGTCACAGACGGATTTCTCGGTTATAAAAAAAAAATGTGTTAAAAGTATGCATGACTATCTTATCTACAAGTTGGAGAAATTATATTTGATACATGCACACTAATCATTCGGCCATAACTCTATTAGTAGATGATTTTCTTTGAGGGTGTGCACCAAAAACTTAAACGACAAACATTTGATATGGACCATGTAGTATATGATTATGATTTAAAAGCTTTTAATATACATTTGAAGTGATTAGTTTAATGTGAGAAACAGTACCTCCATATAAATTTCTGGGAAATTTGGCTTCAGAGTAAAATTAAAGCATGTATTAACTTATAGAAGATCGCATACCTTGGTCTTCGTTCCCCTGGATGGTCAACGGTGGTAAACTGGCGAGGAGATATAGCTCGTACCTTAAATTGCAGCTTGCATGAAGAACTCTGCCTTCTGTTGGTATTTTGGTGTCAAAGAGTGTTATACTCATTTGAGACAGAGTATTTTTCAGGCAAGTGTCACAATCTACAGCTGACAAATCAGGTAGACACTGCACCATACCATACAATCTTTGAAAATCGTTGATTTTGTCAGAATTGTCAGCATATTTCAGATTGAGATTGATCGTAATAGCTTGAGTGATAACATTATCAAACATTGCACTTAAATTCCCCATAAATTGTTCTGGCCGTGAAACATTTTGTGTGTTATAGAGGATCCTAGAAACCGAGGTGTCTAACATGGACGCGAAAGATACATTAGAATAACGAACCAAACACTCATCAAACCATATAATTGCCTGTTTCTTGAGCGGACATTCACGTTGAATCCGCTCTCTTGCCACGTCTATGCAGTTTTTGCAGTCTTTAGGTACAACGTCTCCTCTACAGAGGAATAGTCCATAAACTTTGTCAGGGTCTTCTCCTTCACTGGCTTTTGTATAGATGAAATCGCTACCATTATTGTATAGTGATGTGTACAGCAATCGGTTAAGATTTGATTGGAATTTGCTTCTTTCTGAATAATAATTGGGCATTGAACAATCGTAGTATAAGGGATTCAGCTGCATCTGTGCTTTGACACCCACAAGCAGTACTGAATGGAGCAACAAAATCAGAATTAATGTTTGGGTACTGCACAAACACAAAACCAAAACCGACGCCATTCTTGACTAAAGTAACTTGCTGTTGAATTATGTCTAAATGATAGGAGAAGGAGAAGAAGATGAATCTGCTCGAAACTACAAGTTTGATTTTTCATGAAAATAATTTTCCCATAACAGTTTCCTTCCCTCCTTCCTACCTACCAATAGTCATTTGACTTTGACAATGACAAATTAATTACAAGGAATAATTGGTCTAGACTGAAAGTGACAGCACTGGGGAAGAAGTAGGTTAAATGTAAATCAATAACTTGTAGAATTTACGCAGGTGCTTCAATGGCAAAATCATTCGATGCCCTGAAGAGAGTCGGATTAGGGAAAGAAGATTATCACTTGTGGAAGCAAGTGGGAAAGGCTTTGCTCTGCACTTACACTCTGTGTGGGTGTGGAATGAAACTTCGCCGCTTGGTTGGTGGACCTTAAAGCCACGGCCAGAGGAAGAAAAAGAACGCCGGAAATTTCCATATCCAGGTGACGACAAGGCCATGGAAGAATTCGTTGCCAAAGGTGGAATGATTGGGACTACCATTGGTCCCAAGGGAATCATTGAATCTGATAAAGATTCATACAATTATGAGAAAGCATTGCAGGATAAGAAAGTTGACCAAGAAGCTTTCAAGCTATGGACGAGGATGAGGAATGAGGTCATTTCTGAGCCTCAAGTGAAAAGGTTTGAGGTAGGGTGAGTGATTATAGTTAATTACAGTTAATCGGATTTGCATACCTTAATTGCGCATTTTGTAGTTGGATGTTTAATGTGGGGAATTATGGAATAAGGTTTTAAGAATTTGTACTTTATTTCTTCCTCAAATATATGCTTTTATATAAAATATTTTTTTACCTTTTAATGTTGGACCTGATACGGTTGCAAATTTGCAATTAGAGCTGTCAAAAAGGGGTCGTCCCAGCCCCAGCCTCGCGGGTCAAGGAATTTGAAGGGCTAGGAAGGGCCGGCCCTTCATTTTGTAGGGCCTAAAAATGTTCAACCCAACCCGACCCTAAAGGGGTCGAGGGCTAGGGCGGGCTAGCCCTTCTTTTTTTTCTTTTCAAAATTATAATTTTATAACATCTAGAAAATGAGAAGATTTTCAAATTAAATATGGCAAATAATGATGTTGTTTCAATAACACTAGCAAAAATCTAGTGTAATTAGCATGTATCTCGCATACCAAATACACGAGTGAGATAAGAGAGTGACAAACAAGATGGGAGGGAGGCGTGGGCGCGAGATTTGTATATGTATCTTAGATACATGGGAATCTATTTGGATAAAATGTATCTAGAACAAATTAACCTAATTTTGAGTCCATATATTCCGAGATACATGTACCTGGGTACGAAGATTCATATATTACAACATAGCGCGTATTCAAATAATTAGATTATATACTAGTGAGATTATTGTAAATTACTCTTAAATAAAAAGTTTTGGCCCATGGGCCGGCCCAGCCCCGATCAAGCCTCAAGGGTCAAGGGTTTATATGGGCCGGGCTTATAAGCCCTAATTTTAAATGGGTTTGAAAAATCTTATCTCAATCCTATCTCAATAACGGGTAGGATTGGGCCGGCCCCATGGGCTAAGCCCATTTTGACGACTCTATTTGCAATTGAGAAATATAATTTTTATTTTTTATTTTTTTACGTGGGTACCTCTTTGCTTGGGGAAAACTACACATAATGGATCTAATTGTAAAACTATTTATCTAAATTGGACTCAATTTAAATTATTTATCCTCAATAAATCCACGACCCAAAATATTTATCCGCTTACCTTTTTTCTTATTTCGCGCATATTGTTACCATGACATCAACATCACTACTATGGATTAATCCTCTGTGACACTTTGTCGGTATATTGATAGCATATCAGTAACATATAAGACTGAGCTTAATCATCTGTGATACTTCATATCCTATCGGTATTGGTATCTGGTGGAGGATGCACTGGTGTCTCATATGTTTTAATCAAAAAGGGAAAAGACATAGATTCCCCCTGAACTTGTACCGAAAAATCAGTTACACGCTTAAACTATCATGACGATCCATTACACACCTTTACTACTTAAAAGTGAATTTAATACCACCCTGGGGCGTGTAATACCACTCTCACAGTATGTGGTGTATTACACTCGCTGTCACATCAGCGATACGTCAGTGCCGTGCCAGAAATTATAAAAAAAAATTATATCCTTTTTGTTTTTTTTCTTTATTAATTATTTTGTTTTGCTAGCTATATTTTACACTAATTAATTTCTAATTAATTTCTAATTAATTAGTGAAATTCTCTAATAATTATATCTTCTTCATAGCAAAATTGCAAAGAAGAAGCTTTCTACAATGGCCGCCAAGAAAACTTTCCGAAATTCAAAGTTGATTCATATAGTGAAAGAATTTCTTCCGTTCCAAAATGAATCACAAGAAGACTGCTTCCGTTTCTTGACCATGAAATCGAGTTTTCAATTGCAAATATTTTTCAGATTCGGACTTCATGGAGGTTTCTTAAAAGATAGGAATAATAGAAAAATAATTTCCTTCCCCTTTTCAATCGATCGCCTATCTTGTTTACTAAAAAAATCTTACCATAGCTCCACGACTGAAACCCCCCCAAAATTCTACCTCGTCAATGACGTGAACAAACACAAATTAAAACCCACAAATCATAAGTCACCTATTACTGTTTTGATTTCTTGCTGGGAGGTTTATGGGTAAAAAAGTGATGTTTTTGAAGTAACTTGTTTCTACATTATTGCTTCTTGTTACTTATTCATTTAAGCTTATTTGGGTGTGAAGAAGATGGGAAGGGTGGGTATGAAGAAGAAGAGATGTGTGGGGGGAAGGGTATAAGTAGAATTCTGCTTTTTAATTGTTTTTTTTAAAAAAATAATTATCTGACGCGCATGATTTGTTTTTATTTTATTTTATTTTGCCACATCAGTTTTAGGGGTAAATAAATTTACTTTTAAATTGTATAGGTGTGTAATAGATCATCATGATAGTTTAAGTGTGTAACTGACTTTTCGGTACAAGTTCGGAGAAATCTATGCCTTTACTTAATCAAAAACTCATTTAGCGATGTCTATCATAGTGTATATATATACTCTAATGACATCGAGGAGTAACTGGATAATGATTTTATTGAAACAATACTTCTTCCTCTTTGATACCATTAGAGTATATATGTACCTTGATGGTATCAAGTAGGGGTGTACAAAATCTAACCGAAAACCGAGTCTAACCGGAAAAAAAAACCGACTAGTGGTTTGGTTTGACTTGGTTTGGATTGAAAAAAAAACCCCGACTATATTTGGATTGGTTTGGTTTTAACTAAAAAAAAAAACCCGAGACCAAACCAATCCGACATTATATATGTAATTTTAAAATTTTATTTTATACATAAAAATATTTACTTTGATATAATTTTAAAATATTTCTTATAATATTTCATAGTTTTTATCTTTTAATATATTATTTCAAGTTTAAAACTTAAAATTCGAAATGGTCCAATAAAGATTATATTCATAGATGTTGATAATTATAATAAATTTTAAATCAAAATTAAATTAATACTAATGCAAAAAGAAAATCAATTCAACACTAAGAATGACAATAATATTGAATATTTGTTCTTTAGTTTTACATTG
>JAJOOO010019136.1:0-21072 GCA_029582685.1 Solanum piurae | reverse complement strand
TAGATTCGAGGACAATACCCAATATGTTCTTTTATGTCTTTTAGTATTGTTTAAGTTGTGTACGAGATTAGTTCCGAATTTTGTACTCTAAAGTATTAGACGGTATTGAGACATCATGTATAAAGTCTAGAAAGTCTTCTGCTTGCTATTTTTTTTATGCAATGTTTTCTTGGTAAAGAAAGTTTTAAATTCCTTATGGTTTTAGTGTCTATGCAATGAATGAATGCTAAGAGGCTTGTATTAGACCTCTTCGAGGTCGAGTACGCCGGTTACGACTAGGGGGTGCTCCTGGGTCGTGACAGTGTCCAATCCTATGTCTCAAGGAAAGGATAGTAGACCCCTATTTCCGACTTGTGCTAGGTGTGGAAACAGACATGAAGGTAGGTGCCTAATCGGCATGGATCGTTGTTATGGTTGTGGAAAGAGTGGTCGCAGGATGAGGAGTTGCTCAATACTTAAGGCAAAGGAAGAGAGACCAAGAATGCTTCTCTTAATGGTCAAATCTCCAATGCTCTCCAAGCTAGAGGTTGACAAGAATGTTTCTTCCAGTATGTGTTTTATGCCTTTTAGGATTCCGGCGTTGCTTGTCTTTTGTGACTTGATAGACTGGATATGATAGACTTTGTTGTTGTCCTTAGTATGAACGGGCGGTATTGGTGTTATGTCTTATTGATGGTAGAACCCGACTTAGTCATGATGAGTTTTGGGGTATGTTGTAAAATTTGATGAATAGGATGTTTAAGCAATGCCTAGATGTGTTGAATGAATAAACTCCAAAAAAAAAAGGTAGTAGTGTAATTCAACATGGTTTAGAATCATCTTGTATGATGGATGTGAAAGCTTAGTGATAACTTGTTCCGACCTTAGAATTGAAAGAGATTGTTCTTAGAAAGGCCACCTCGGCTTACTTCCAACGGGGAGATGGTGTGCATAGATAGTATGGTCGATGATTGTTCTTAAGAGTTCATGATTTGGGTTTGTAGACATTTGCACCTTAAGATGTGTGATGAGTTTGGGAAAGTTTAGTCCTCGTTTTTTAAACCCATGTGAGATATTGAGATGTGTTGGTATGGGTGCTTATGAGCTAGAGTTGCCTAAGGAGTTGGCATAGGTAAATTGGGGTTTCCATGTCTCCATGATAAGGGAGTGTGTTGGAGATCCAACATTCATAGATCCCTTAGAAGAATGAGAATTAATGAGAATCTCTCTTATTTAGAAATACCGGTTGAGCGTTTAGACCGGCAAGTTAAGAAATATAAGGACAAGGAAGTTGTTTCCATGAAAGTGTTAAGGAGTGATATTTTTATTGAGGGTGCTACTTGGGAGACCGAGGCCCATATGACTTCCCAATATCCTCATATTTTTCCTTCTATTCCTACCCTAGTTTGAGGTAAGTAGTTCCTCTTGTGTTTCCTTGTTTTTGGGTCATATGTATTTTATGTGTTTTCCATGATTTCCCTATGTTATGCATGTTCATGAGAAACTTATGTTTTTGTAAGAAAGTGTGTTTTATGATGGATTTTCTTCATGTTGTTGTGCATTGAGTAAGAGTTGCCTATATGCTTCATGAGATGACTTGTTGAGCATCCCAAGCAAGAAATAGACTTCGGTATTGACCTTCTCCCAGGTACGCAACCTATCTCTATTTCTCCTTATCGTATGGCTCCGGCAGAACTTAAGGAGTTGAAAGAACAATTGAAGGATTTGTTGGATAAAGGTTTCATCCGACCGAGTATCTATCCATGGGGTGCTCTAATTTTGTTTGTAAGAAAAAAGGGTGGTTCCTTTCGTATATGCACTGACTATAAACAGTTGAACAAGGTGACCATCAAGAACAAGTATCCTCTCCCAAGGATATATGATTTATTTGACAAACTCAAACGAGCAAGTTATTTCTCTAAGAATGATCTCCGATTAGGTTATCACCAATTAAGGGTGAAAAATGACAAAATTCCGTAAACGGCTTTTTGAACTTGGTATGGTCATTATGAGTTTTTGATAATGTCGTTTGGGTTGACTAATCCTCCGGCGACATTTATGGACTTGATAAATAGGGTGTTTAGACAATACCTTGACATGTTTGTGATTTGGTTTATTGATGATATTTTTATCTACCCAAGGAGTGAGGATGAGCATATTTATAATTATAGGAACGTATTGCAAATTCTTAAGGACCAACAACTTTTTGCAAAGTTTAGCAAATGTGAATTTTGGTTAAGGTTTGTAGCTTTCCTTGGTCATATTGTTTCGAGTAAGGGTATTGAGGTATATCCTAGGAAGATGGATGTGGTCAAAACATTGACTATACGTCTAACTCTATCGAATATTAGAAGTTTCTTGGGTTTATTCGGTTACTATAGAAGATTTGTTGAGGGTTTCTCTTCAATTGCCTCTCCTTTGACGGCTTTGACTCTATATAAGGCTAAGTTCATATGGTCCGAAGCATGTAAAAAGAGTTTTCAAGAGTTGAAAGATATACTTACTTATGCCCGGTGTTAACCTTACCGAAAGGGATGGATGGTTTTGTGTCACGACCTGAGCCTACACCTCGGAAGTGACACGGCATACAAGACTCCGAAAAGTCTCATACAAGCCTCATAACATTCATGAACGTAAGAGCATAGGAAAATAATGCATAATTTAAAACTTATTCTTTACAAGTGAAGTCATTTTTAATAAAATCCAGCGGAAGTCTTTCTATACTTTGTCTCAAACCATCTACAACATAAAACTTAAAACGTTGGGACTTAGCCCATACAAAAGCTCTAAACATAAAGTAAAAGACATAAAAGGGAAAGAGTGGGTTTGTCCTCGAAACTATGAGGACTCACCAAATCTTCAACTTCAAACTCCTTAGAAACCTATCTTCCAAGTATAGGACATGATATCTCCAAATCCTACAATTTGGTAAAAATAAAGAAATACGGGTTAGCTCATTTAATGTACTAAGTATGATAGCCATGCAAAGACCATGCTTAAAACATACATTTTTGGTTGAAAACCATGCATATGCCAATTTTAAGAAAACTTCATGAACATAAGCATAAGAGGCATAAGATACAACATAATCAACATACAAGTCATTTCATCACATTAGAACATAAGTCAACATATAATCCACTTCATCACATTAAACTTTCACCTTAAGTAACACCAAGTTATACTTTGTGAAATGTATGAATAGCGTTCCATACAACCATCCACACTAAGTACCACATTAAGGCCACCAAAAGTGAACTTACCATTCTTCCTTTTCATCTTTAGATAATACTCATACATAAGTAACATAAATATTTCATAAGTCATGAAAAGGAAATTAACTCATAATACAATCCAAGTAAAGCATGAATCATCATATAGCACGTTCATTCATTAGCCATTAAGACATTAGAGAACTCACTATAGGCCTCTCAATGGCTACTCGTGCAATGCATGAATGGCATCCCATATTAGTACCCACACTTCATAGAATCACTCAACAAACCATAGTGCACATGTCACATGATGGGAATAAGCATTAACCGACATAGATCATGAGAGCAAATGGAATTCGGTGTCTATCCCACACCATAAAGGGTTAGTCTACTTGCCTAAGGTAGGACCGGTAACATTTTAGCTTAAGTGGATCCACTAGCTAATATTCTATATGGACACATGGCTATGGGATAGGAAGATGTTCATTGGAACCCTAACCTAACATTGGGAGAGTTTCCATCTTACCATATCCAGTCGGTACTTAGCCTTCATTCCCATAAAGTAGTTCATTCACATTAATATTAATGTACTTGAAAGGGCCACCAACATTAGGCTTACCGACCCAAGGTACATTACACATGAAAAGGCCACCACCATTAGGTCTACCGATTCAAGGTACATTGCATGGATAGCTCACTGAATCCTCAAGAAGGGCCACCACCATTAGGTCTATCGATTCAAGGTTCATCATTTCGCACATGAAAGGGACACCACCTAAGTCTACCAATTCAAGGTTTATCATAAAATTAGTTTCTAGACTCATCATGAAGGGCTAACACCATTAGGCCTACCGGTTCAAGACATAGCCTAGAATACTTCATCATTCATTTAGGAAAGGGCTACCGATTCAAGGTTCATCTTTTCACAAATGAAAGGGCCACCACCATTAGGTCTACCGATTCCATGTTCATTAAGTCAAGACACATTCATTATTCATTTATGAAAGGAATGCCACAAGCCTATCGATTCATATTCATTAATTCAAGACACATTCATTACACAAGAAGAGGATGTCTAAGCCTACCAATTCAAGGTACTTCATTCAAGATTACATTCATCAATACAAGAAAAGGATGCCTTAAGCCTACCAATTCAAGATACATCAATCCACATTAATTTCATTTATACAAGAAGAGGATGCCTAAGCCTACAAGTTCAAGATACAACATTACATTATAGAACCCTTCACATTCTATCATCATCATTCATCAGTGTTAGTTGAGAGTAAATTTTCAATGATAACACAATTGCATTCTAAACATGATCATAACACTTTAATTTAGATCACACACATATACTTCACATCATAATCATACATAAATCCTTCATGAAATTACCCTCCAAGGCTATGAATCAATCTCAACCCAAACATCTAGAATACTACACTAGATAAGGGAATTAACATGATTCAATAACTAATTAAATATAGATATAAATAATGCAACATACATTCATGATCAATCAAGCCAAATCACAAACTTCCAATTTAGGATTTTGGGGGAAACATGGGTTCATAGGATAAATTCACCATAATTCATCATTAATTCAACAATCCATTGATAATTCATCATGTACAAACCTGTGAAAACATTTTAAAATTGAACCCATGTATAGATTGAACACCCTAGGTTTTTGGATGATTTTGGAAACATGAAATCATCTTTTGATAGGGCTCCTTGAATGAAACTTAATAGAGGATGAATACAACCATACCTTTAGGGAATAAACTCCACGAAAATTGAGTGAGAATGGTGAGATCTTGAGCTTGAAAGCTTGACTCCTTCTCCAATGGTGGTTTCTAGAGAGAGGATATTTGGCGAGAGGGTGGTTTTTAATTTGTGTTTTGCAATAATAAGTTCTAAAAGGGTGTTTATTACTTTATAAAGCCTTAAAATACTTTATTAAATCAATAATAACCGTCCCCTAACTCATTTAACCATAAAAGGAATTTACCATAACACCCCTACACTTGGCCGAATTGGGGCAAATTACAGGTGTGACCTACGAACCCCCACCCACGGACCGTGGGTGGGTCCATGAGCCGTACTGGCTCCTCATGGTTTGGTTCTGCATCCTAACTTTTGGGACCTTGACCCACGGAGGCCATCCATGGGGCGTGGATGGACCTTCAGGTCATAGGTCCCATCCGTAGCTCACATGATTTTTGGCAGATTTTTGGTTTCTTGGGACTTGGGGGTTAGGCTTTGGGGTCCTCCTCAAAGACCCCTTGATTGGTCCTTGGGGAGCTGTACCTTGACATTTAACCCCTAAATCCCTCAACCAAAGCTTGGAAAGACAATTCACAACTTGAAACCCGATAACAAACTCAAACGCACACTCGTTAGGCTCTAGTTTCACTTACTAGTTTTCCGGATAGTTACATTTTGTGGTTTATTGTGATACCTCAACAATTGGTTTAGGGTGTGTAGTTGTCACGACCCGAGAGCACCCCCTAGTCATAACATGACATACTCGACCCCGAAGGGGTCTAATACAAGCCTCATAGCATTCTTGAACATAAGTGCATAGGAAAAATAGAGAAGAATTAAAACTTTCTTTACAATGGAAGAAATTTTCATTAAAAGCAAGCGGAAGACTTTCTAGACTTTATATACTATGTCTCAAACCATCTAATACCTTGAATACAATATTGGGACGTAGCCCATACAAAAGCTTTAACATAAACTTAAGACACAAAGAAACATAATGGATTTTGTCCTCAAAACTATGAAGACTCACCAAGTCTTCATCTTCAAGCACCTTAGAAACCTACCCATCAAGCATAAAACACCAACATCTCCAAAGCCTACACTTTGGTAAAACGGGAAAAGAATGTGGTTAGCACATTAGATGTACTAAGTATGATGACCATGCAAAAACATGTGTTAAAAGGGACATTTTGTTGAAAGCCATGCTTTATGCCATTTTTGTAAAACTTCATGAACATTGATACAAGAGGCATAATATAAGTCACCACCAACATACAAAGTCATATAATTCACATTTGAACAAGATCAGATATAACCCTTTACCTTAACCATGAGCCTCCACCTCAATTAACCCTCAAGATATGCCTTAAGCAATGTATGGGTAGCGTCACATACCACCACTCACACTAAGGCACCACCTTAAGGTTACCAAAAGTGAACTTACCATTCATCCTTTCCTCCTTTACACAATAAAGCATTTAAGAGACATAAACATCACATGAGTCAAATCATCACATTAAGACCAACATCTAAGCCAACTCTAAGTCATACTTATGCAATGTGCAAGTAGCTTCCCATACTACTACTCACACTAAGTACTCCTTTGAAGTCACCCTAGACAAGGCACATTCATATACGATAGACATGACAAGGAAGTAACTCATAATACAATCCAAGTATAGCATGCATCTTAACATCTACGTATTTAAGCCAACATTCTTCATTTGGTTCATTTAGGACACATTCATGCATTTAGAGGACTTTCAAACATTTAGTCATTAAGACTTAAAGAACTCACTATAGCCCCTTCAAAGCCTACTCGTGCAATGTATAGCTAGCATCCCATACTGCTACCTACACTTTGTAGTACTTATCAAGTAACTAGAGTGCACATCTCACATGATGGGAATAAGTGTTTAACCGACATAGACCATGAGCGTTAAATCACGGAATCCGATGTATTATCCCATACCGTAAGGGTTAGTCTACTTGCCTAAAGTAAACCGATAACATTAGCTCAGATGGAATCTGCTAGCTAATATCATGTGTGGGCACATAGTTATGGGATAGGAAGATGTTCATTGGAACCCTAGCCTATCATTGGGATAGTTTCCATCTTACCATATCCGCTCAGTACTTAGCCTACATTCCCATAGATTATTTCATTCACATTACATTAGTGTACTAGGGAGGAATGCCTTTGGCCTATCAACCCAAGTTACATCATTACACATGGAAGTAATGCTATAAGCCTATCGATCCATGGTACATTGCAGGATATCTCTAGAGTCTCATGAAAGGAATGCTCTAAGCCTATTGATTCATGGTCCCTCATTACATTCCTATAATCATGAAAGGAATGACATAAGCCTATCTATTCATGGTACATTGACTTATTAAGAAAGGAATGCCATAGCCTATAGATTCTAGAGTCTTCATTACATTAGATCATTTATGAAAGGAATGTGTTAATCATATCAATTTATATTCATCAAGTTAAGACACATTCATTACTTATATATGAAAGTAATTCCATAGCCTATCGATTCATATTCAACAATACTTTCATTCATTCAGGAAGAGGGTGCCTTAGCCTACCAATTCACGATACTTCATTCACTTTTACATTCATTCATAAAATAATAGGATGCACAAGCCTACCAATTCAAGATATACAATATTACATTAAATAACCCTTCACATTCCATCATCCACATTCATGAGTGTTAAGTGAGAATATGTTTTCAATCACAACATATTCACATTCCATAAAAGATCATCATTCTATCATTGAAATCACATGTATATCCTTCACATCGCATTCATATAAACAACATCATGATAATACTTCAATACTTCACACTATGCCTTCAAGGCCATGCTCATAATGTACATAGTAAGTAAACACCTCCACCTTTCAAGTGGATAAACAATTCAAGCACAATTCTTCTTTACCATGAAATTAGGTCAAACTTGCCCTTTCAAGTCTATGATCACAAATACTCAATTCAACAATAATTCACCATAATAAGGCATAGATGATGATACAATTCAATAATCTAAGTCAATCTAGGCATAATTCCATCAACATTCCTTCATAAGTCACAATTTAGGAATTGAGAGAAATCATGGGTTAATAAAGTATTTTCATACTAAATCATCAATTAAACATCAATATAATCATAATTTATCATTTGAAAACGTTTAATGCAAGAACCCATGAGATTGAGTGAAACTTAGGGTTTTTGTGAAACTTGAAAACCATGAAAACTTCGTTGAAATTGACTCTAGGGTGAAAGTTAACCCTAGATGAAGGATCACCATACATTAAATTGAACAAATACACAAAAATATAATCAATAACCTTCCTCTTCATGCCCTAAGTCTTCTTCTCCTCTTGGTCTTCAATGGAGTTCTTAGAGAAAGATATTTTGGGAGACAGGGTTTTGATTTGGGGAAATGTGAATAATGAAATCTAAAATACTATTTTAATGTTTTAATACTCTTAAAATACCTTAAAACACTTAAAATAACCGTCCATACATTAATTAGGACTTTAGGTGAATTTACCAATTCACCCCTAGCTTGACCGCAGCACTTGATAAAAAGCAGACATCGTTTATGAGACTCCATCATGGTCCATTGATGGGGTCACGGACTGTATTGTCCTTCTGTCAATGGTGGATATGTCTTTCTTAGTGTCCCATTGATGTATGAATTCCATTCACGGGGCGTGGATGGACCTACGGGGCGTGGACCCATTCCGTAGGTCAGCCCTTTTTGGCCAACTTTATGGTTTCTTTAGGGTCTTGGGGTGTAAACTTAGGGTCCTTTTCAAGGACCCTTAGGGTGGTCCTTGGGGGGTTTTACCTTGACGTCTAACCCTTAAACACCTCAACCATGATTTGGGACAACATACAACACCATCAAATCTCATGACAAACATAAATGCACACACGTTAGGCTCTAGTTTCAGTAGTTCATTTTTAGGGTCGTTGCATTAGCCTTCACTTAGGAACATTCATCCTTGAATGACACTTTAAACACATTAAGGAGTAACGACTCAAGAATAGCAGCCCATCATCATGCATGCAACATCAATATAAATGCATAAACATAGGAGGAAACATCAACTCCACATCAATAAGCTCAAAACAAAGCAAAAAGGTAGGAACTACATCTACAAAGTCCTTATGTATCAAAACTTCACATTCTTCATTTCATTGGAGGGGCTTCCTTCTCCAAATCACATCATACTCATCACAACATCATTAAGCACATTTGAACAATTTTCTCATAAAAGCACATTATGCATGTTTTCAATAAAGCACATTTAGGCATGTTCAACATTTAACCTCATGAAGCATATAAGCAACTCAAACTAAATGGACATCAACATGAGGAACAATAAATCATGAAAACTTATTTTCTCAACTGAACAAGAATCCAACTAGATCATGCATAATATAAGGAGAACATGGAAACACAATGTCACACGTGACTCTAAAAACATGAAACAAGCCAAAAGGAACTCTTTGTCTTATGCTTGAATAGGCACATAAAGAAAGAGGTAAGGATATCGGAACTCTCAACAACCTTACTACTCAACCTACTATCCCCCACTTAGGAGTAAACCCAACTAAGGTCAACATGAACATACCATATGAACCTCAATCAAGACATCCACAACTTATAAGAAAGCATCAACATACCGGTACTTTGAAACTAGGAAGGTTCTCATTAAGCAAATCTTGCTCACAATCAACCTTACCACATCACTCAAGATCTCATATGAGTCTACCACAGCGGGTCTAAACTCTTCACACTCACTACACATCTTAAGGTGAGAACATCAATAAAGCCAAACTCATGAACACCAAGGACACTCAAAGACATTACCATCTAGGCACATTATCCCCCACTTGGGAGTAAGCCTATACCAACTCTTTCAAACTTCACCTCTCTCCATTCTAAGATCGGAGCAAGACATCACTAAACCTTCATACTCATCACACCTAGGCATTTCTAAAACACCACATTTCACCAACTCTTACAACATACCTCAAAAATCAACATTACCTTCTACCAATAACAAACATAGCCATAAAGCAACCCATTCGTACTAAAGTCACCATCACAATCTTCCATCTCTCATCCATCAAGTCACATAGCAAAAGTTGGCATCACAACCAATATTTTCTTCTCCCTCAACCCTTCTAGCATACTCCTTTCAAGTGGTCACCCTCTAAAGACCATCACATAAGGAATAAGGGAAACATACTATACAGTTAAACTCTATGGCACGACTTGAAGAATGAAGAAGTGAAACTTTCTTAACACCCAATAGCCTCCTATTCATAATGAGGCATGCTTTACATTATGAACAAGACTCAACTAGATGTGGTTTGAGACATCCTAAGACCATTCCAAAATCTTGTGCTCTAATACCACGTTTGTCACGACCCGAGAGCACCCCCTAGTCGTAACACGGGGTACTCGACCCTGAAGTGGTCTAATATAAACCTCCTAGCATTCTTGACCATAATATCATAGGAAAAATAGAGAAAAATTAAAACTTTCTTTCCAATAGAAGACATTTTCATTAAAAGCAAGTGAAAGACTTTCTAGACTTTATATACTATGTCTCAAACCATCTAATACCTATAATACAATATTGGGACATAGCCCATACAAAAGCTTTACCATAAACTAAAGACAAAAAGGAACACAGTTGATTTTGTCCTCGAAACTATGAGGACTCACCAAATCTTCATCCTCAAGCACCTTAGAAACCTATCCATCAAGAATAGAACACCAACATCTCCAAAGCCTACACTTTGGTAAAAAGGTAAAAGAATGGGGTTAGCACATTAGATGTACTAAGTATGATGACCATGCAAAAACATGCTTTAAACGGGACATTTTGTTGAAAATCATGATTTAAGCTATTTTTGTAAAACTTCATGAACATTGATACAAAAGGCATAATATAAGTCACCACCAACATACAAAGTAACATAATTCCCATTTGAACAAGATCACATATAACCCTTTACCTTTACGTTGAACCTCCACCTCAAGTAAACCTCAAGCTATGCCTTGTGCAATATATGGGTAGCACCCCATACCACCACCCGCACTAAAGCACCACCTTAGGGTTACCAAAAATGAACTTACCATTCATCCTTTCCATCTTTACACAATAAAGAATTTAAGAGACATAAACATCACATGAATCACATCATCACATTAAGACCAACATCTAAGACAACTCTAAGTCATACTTGTGCAATGTGCAAGTAGCATCCTATACTACTACTCACACTAAGTACTCCTTTGAAGTCACCCTAGGAAAGGCACATTCATATACAATTGACATGACAAGGAAGTAACTCATAATACAATCCAAGTATAGCATTCATCTTTACATCTAAGCAATTAAGTCAACATTCTTCATTAGGTTCATTTAGGAAACATTTATGCGTTTAGAGGACCTTCATACATTTAGTAATTAAAACTTAGAGAACTCACTATAGATAGCATCCGATACTACTATCTACACTTTGTAGTACCTATCGAGTAACTAGAGTGCACATCTCACATGATGGGAATAAGCGTTTAACCGACATTGACCATGAGAGCTAAATTGTGGAATCTGATGTACTATCTCACATTGTAAGGGTTGGTCTACTTTCCTAAGGTAAACCGGTAACATTAGCTTGGATGGAATCTGCTAGAAAATATCCTATATGGGCACATAGTTATGGGATAGGAAGATGTTCAATGGAACCCTAGCCTAACATTGGGAGAGTTTTCATCTTAACATATTCGCTCAGTGCGTAGCCTACATTCACATAGATTATTTCATTCACATCACATTAGTGTACTAGGGAGGAATGCCTTTGGCCTATCAACCCATGAAAGGAATGTTGTAAGCCTATCGATCCATGGTACATTCAAGGATAGCTCATGAAAAGAATTCCATAAGCCTATCGATTCATGGTCCCTCATTACATTTTTATATTCATGAAACAAATTCCATAAGCCTATCGATTCATGGTACATTGTCTCATTCAGAAAGGAATGTCATAGCCTATAAATTCTAGAGTCTTCATTACATTAGACCATTTATGAAAAGAATGCCTTAAGCCTATCGATTCATATTCATCAAGTCAAGACACATTCATTACTCATATTTAAAAGGAATTCCATAGCCTATCAATTCATATTCAACAATACTTTCATTCATTGAAGAAGAAGGTGCCTTAGCCTACCAATTCAAGATACTTCATTCACTTTTACATTCATTCATACAACAATAGGGCGCACAAGCCTACCAATGCTAGATATACAACATTACATTATAGAACCCTTCACATTCCATCATCCACATTCATGAGTGTTAAGTGAGAATATGCTTTCAATTACAACACATTCACATTCCATACAAGATCAACATTCTATCATTGAAATCACGTTATATCCTTCATATCACATTCATATATACAACATCGTGATAATTCTTTAATCCTTCACACTATGACTTCAAGGCCATGCTCACAATGTACATAGTAAGTAAACACCTCCACCTTCCAAGTGGATCAACAATTCAAGCACAATTCTTCTTTACTATGAAATTAGGTGAAACTTGCCCTTTCAACCCTATGATCACAAATCCTCAATTCAACAACAATTCACCATAATTAGGCATAGAAGATGATACAATTCAATAATCTAAGTCAATCTAGGCATAATTTCATCAACATTCATTCATAATCAACAAACCTACTTCATAAGTTACAATTTAGGAATTGAGAGAAATCATGGGTTCATAGATTATTTTAATCTTAAATCAAGAATTAAACATCTATATAATCATAATTTATTAGTTGAAAACGTTTGATGCAAGAACCCATGAGATTGAGTGAAACTTAGCATTTTTGTGAAACTTCAAAACCTTGAAAACTTCTTTGAAATTGACTCTAGGGTGAAAGCTAACCCGAGATGAAAGATCACCATACCTTAACTTGAATAAATCAACAAAAATCTACTCAATAGACTTCCTCTTCAAGCCCTAAGTCTTCTTCTCCTCTTGGTCTTCAATGGAGTTCTTAGAGAGAAGATATTTTGAGAGAGAGGGTTTTGATTTGGGGAAATGTGAATAATGAAATATAAAATACCATTTTTATGTTTTAATACGCTTAAAATACCTTAAAACACTTGAAGTAATTGTCTATACATTAATTAGGACCTTGGCCACACCACTTGACATCAAACATGCATTGTTCACGAGACCTTATGTTTGCGTAATCAATGACATAACTTCCAATGCAAGTTTCTACGATTGTGCAATAGTATAATAACCCAACCAAGGGTTAGGGTCGAGTCCCAAGGGAGTGGTTTTGAGAATTAATAGAAGAATAAAATTTAGGTCTAACTAGTCATAGCTAAAGAAATTAACGATTAAAAACATTGTGGATTAAAGAGGGACACAAAAGTGTCAAATATCGATTTGGGTGTTTTGTCACAAGTATAGCAAAAATAGTAGAATTATCAAAGAAATCTATGAGTGAGAGGGGATTGGAATGTGACTTGAATACGGGTCAATCATAATTATTGGGTACATGTTTTCGATATAGAATTTATACAGTAATAATGACTAGACTATGCTATACGTGGGAATAAATTCTCGTTCGAGCAACTTACCCTGTTTAAGATGAGTTCTTCTCAGACACCCACTTACCGCATGAAGACCAACCTATGCCTTACCTCACTCTCTCGAGCTGAGTTGTAGGATATGGGACTAGGGTTCACTCTCTCGCGCTGAACCTCACGTCGACCCACTCCTTAGGCCATCAATCTAGTAGTCTTGGTTTCGTGACCTCTCTCTCGAGCAAGCCAAAAATAGATAAATAAACTTGTTTTTGCAACTACAAATTTATTAAACTCATTCACAACTACTACACGAAATCACCATTAAACTACATCTAATCTATCAGCAAGCAAGACCCAACAACAATCTTAACCCATATTCGCTAAATCACACCCCAAGAATTGGTGTTTTAGCCGCACATCAAGAGATAGAATTTTATACCTAAATGAGCTTGCATTCAAGTGGGTATTGAGATTTCAGTCTTGTTGCATGCCAAGAATGAAGAATCCAAGAGACCCAAGTCCAAACCCTTGGAGATGAAACCCTCTTTTTCTTCAAATTTCCAAAACCCTCTCAAACTCAGAGAAAAAATAAAAAGTACTAAAATTATATTAATTGTACAATATTGAAAATTTGATACTAAGCTATAACTCTTAACGAGTATTTATAGTTTTCAAAAACCTGTGCTGCAGCAGATCATTTGGCGACATTAGTTGAAATTGTTGATCAACATGGTGATTCGCCCTTTTGTGTAGTTCATCGCCATGTTCTACCATCCTTTGGCATCATCATGCTCTGGGTCATTGGGTGACATAGTACTGCTTCATAGTTCCACCATCCTTTGGCATCGTCATGCTCTGGGTCATTGGGCGACATAGTACTGCTTCACGGAACGCCTCTGCAATGCGCCGATTGCTCCCTTTTTCCGCCGACTTGATCCTTTTCTTCAGGGCTCAGCACACTGGAACAAAAGGCGAAGAGACACCCTTTGGCGACTCACAAAGTGGACTCGGTGATCCTCATGCCTTCATTTTCTTGTTCTTTTCAGCCTTTTTGTTCCTTTTTGCGATGTAGTGTCCATGCTTTCCTTCAAACTTCAAATACCTGAAATTAAAAGGTTTTCATTAGATATTGAGATAAAATAAGTATTTAAGGACACGATTTCTATTAAAATATAGCCCTAAATCAGTCCAATATGTAGACTCATCAACACCCCCAACTTAAACTTTTGCTTGTCCTAAACAAACTCAAGTTCAGCTGTTCAAAAAAGGTGTCTCAAACAGTTCTACACAAGAATCAATTATGAATCCACAAAACAAGTTTCAATTTACTTATGCAAAGATCAAATGTGCACTAAAAGATTCAAGTTGTGACTTACCAATATCAAAGAATCTCATGCTCACAATACTTGTTTCAAATGCAAGTTCAAGCTCAACTATAGTGTTCAAACGCCCTCACAGAAAGGATGATTCCATATTCACACAATGGTTCACAGTTAAAAGTATCGGAATTATATGCAACACTCACTCTCACAAGGAAGAACACAGTGCATGCTTTCATCCATAGGTTTGCTTGTATTTTTTTATCAACATTTGTTTCAGCTCACTCAAGATCAAAAAGGTCTTTTTAAGGCTTGTAATAGGGCTGAGTGCAAAGGTATGGCCATTTAGGCTTAGTGACTTTCATCCTCATGAAATGTGGTGCTCACAACACTTCCTTTCCTTTTACTTCAACAATCTCTTTAATGCTCATAAGTCATCCTATTATTCACTTTCCATGGATTGTTTGGGACCCCCATTTCTTTTGTACTTTAATTCGACAACTTTATTTTTCATAAGTTTTCTTTTTCTTTCTCTTTTTTTTCTATGGAGGGTGCAAAAATGATACGCTCAAATTACACCTTTTTTCAGAAGCATAAGCGATCGTTAAATGTAAAGAACCCAACTTGTAGGTTGGGGTCGATCCCACGAAGAATATGGTTTAGACTTAAGTTCAATAACAATTATATTCGTTTAGCCAATGTATTTCTGAGACAAATAAGTAAAAGGAGGGGGGGGGGGTTTGTGTAACAAAATTTGGAAATTATGAAAGTAATTAGTAAGCAAGATTCAAACTTTTGTTGTTATCAAATTGAGAAAGAAACTAGAGCGTATATGTTCCCCATAAGCTCATAACTCTGTAATCCTAGTAATAGCAGTCCTTCCTAGTGTAATACAGGCAAAGCAATAAGTTATGTATCTCTAAATCCTTGGTCCGTTATCTAGAGAATTTCACCCCGCACCTTGGTCCAGCTACATGTGTATAATTTACTAACCCTTACCATTGCCTCATATTAGACATCACATCGATGTATGACTTAGTTTTCACCCTCGCACCAATCTACATTAATTCTATTAGATAGTATCACACTAAATCTATGTTAATAATTCTTTTCTTATTAACTGCCTCCTTGGTCTAGCAAGTAGCAACAAGGCGAGTTATAACGTTGTGCACCATTAAAAAGTCTTCTAGACGAAAGAATTATCAACGCATGCAAAACACTATTCGGGAATTACTTAGTTACTATTCATACTTCATTAATCGCTCATGGTTCCCACAACCAAAGTTGTGGATTTAGTTACCCATATTAGCACGAACACAATTCATAATGTTTAAAGAATAAATCATGAACTTACGTAGTAGAGGAGAATAATTCCAGAATTTCAAAGTAAAACTAACCAAAACGTTATTAGGAAATTAAGAATTTCTAAGGTTGCAAGTTAATTTCCAAAGGCAAAAACTAGAATTAAAACAATAAAGTCTAACCTCAAAAAATGAGGTTTGCATACCCTATTTAAAGAAAACAAGTCTTAAATTTAAAAGGAAACAAAACAAGAAAAGTTTGTTCAGGCACGCGTCTTCATTCCACGAGACTGACTCAGGGACCGTCAACGGATCTACGGTCCGTGAGTCCCTTTCGTCAGCTAGGACTTAGAAAATATTTCATCTTCCAAAAATCAGCTTCTCTGAAGGAAATGATCTATGGTCTGTCGGTCCCTCTCCGTAGCTCCATACTTGGAATTCTCCAAAAATCATGTACTGGAACCCTCGCAGTAACATTCTACGGCTCAGCAGTACGGTCTGTAGATCGATCTACGGAACGTCAATGGTCACCGTGGTTCCACACTTAGTCAGATTCCCTAATTCTCCTTTCATGCCTTGCTCTACTGATCTACGATCACCATCTACGGAGTGTCAATGGACCTACAGTCCGTAGATCACCTCCGTAGATACCCTTTTCTGCATTTCTTTCACCTGTCTCTTTATTCCTTATTTTTCACAAAAAAATATTTAAGGATAAATATTCTCCACCTTTATCAGATCTAATTCTCTTGATTTTTGTACTAATTTGATTTTCAACTTCTGTTTTATAAGAAATAAAGGCATTAAAAGCATCATCTTTATTTCTAAGTAAATATAACTTAGTAAATTTAGAAAAATCATCAATAAAAGTCACATAATATCTTTTACCACCTATAGTCATTGTTTATTTTAAATCACCTAAATCAGTGTGAATTAAAGACAATAATTCAGTTTCTCTATTTATTGAAAAACATGACTTCTTAGTAGTTTTAGGTTCAACACTTATTTCACATTTATTAATAATATTTGAATCTAAGTGAGATATCAAACCAAGTAATTGCATATTTTTTATATAGGAGAAATTAACATGTCCTAATCTAGTATGCCATAAAGAAATAGAGTCAATCATGTAAGCTGGAGTAGATGCTTTTTCATTCACGACATTACACTCCAACTTATTAAGCAAAATTAAGGAAATGAGGTTTGCACACATTGTAATTACATGTAGCACATCCATAAGGGCTAAAGTTTTTCCCGAAGTAAGTTTCAGGAGCACTTTAACCTTACCCAAGACTTTAGTAGTTCTTGAGTCTCCAATGTATACTACTCCATTGTCATCCCCTATTCATGTATAGGAGGCAAATGCTTATCGATTTGTTCAGATGTGCCAAGTAGCCCAGAGTCTACCACCCATTATTTTATATGTTCTACAATGTTTACTTGAGAAATGACAGTTGTAATAATTTCATCTCCTTCAACTAAAGTAGCCTTGGAAGGATAACCATTTTCTTTGTCATTTTTTAGTCTCCTCCTAAACTGTGCGGCATGATGACCTGGTTTTGGGGAGTGTTTAAGACGTCCTTTCTTGATAGGTTTTTCCCCTTAGAGTTGAGGGAGCAAAAGTTAGTTGAGTTCATGAACCTACGTAAAGGGAATATGAGTGTGAAGGAATACTCCCTCAAGTTTACCCAACTCTCTAAGTATGCTCCTCCCTTGGTAGCAAATTCTAGGGTTAGAATGAATAAGTTTGTGATGGGGGTTTCCGGTTTGGTTGAAGAAGAGTGCCGTACGGCCATGCTCCATCATGATATGGATATCTCTAGGCTTTTGGTTTATGCTCAACAACGTGAGGAGACGAAGCTTAGGAAGATGAATAGAGATATGAAGAGGGCTAGGCCGGATGAACAAAACCAATATAGGTCTAAGAAGAGGTTCTATAACCAAGATTCTTCAATGGTCAACAATGATAGGGTGTCTAACCCTAAACCTCAAAGAGGGAATGGAGGTGGTTCTACTTTTGAGAGACCTAGGTGTGCTACTTGTGGAAAGTAACATTTGGGCAAGTGTCTTACCGGTACGGATGGATGCTTTGGATGTGGGAGTAACGGTCATAAGATGATAGATTGCCCTACACTTAGGGGTAAAGGGAAAAAGACCAATCAAGTTGCTCATGATGGCCCGGATCCAAATGCTCCTAAGAGGAACCGTTTCTATATGCTTCAACCTAACAAGGATAAGGGAACAAGTGAAGGTAAGTCAATTTTCTTTGTTGTTTGATGATAACCTTAGATGGGTTTACCCCAAGTGGGAGATGATGAGTTGAGTAGTAAGGTTGTTGATATCCTTATATTTTCCTCTTATTCTTATTCAAGCTTGAAACCAAGAGTTCCTAGTAGCTTGTTCATGTTTTGGAGTCTTGCATATGATTATGAGTTCCATGATCTCCTTATGTTATGCATGTCCTAGAGGATATTATGTTATGCATGCTCTTAATGACATAATGATTAATTGATAAGGTTAGTAGTTGTTCTATATTTCTCATGATTATTGTGCATTTAGTATGATTTGCTTATTTGCCTCAGGAGTTGAAATGTTGATCATGCTTATGTGTGCTTTGAAAGTTATTGCATATCGGACCTTATGATGAAATGATGAGTATGTCCAAAAAATAAAAAAATAAAATTGGAGAACGTAGTTCCTCCATGTTGGAAATGAAAATGATGAAGTGTGCATCATGAGTATGGAGAAGGTATTTCCTCCTTATATGATATGAAATGATAAGCTTTTGTTTATGATAAGTTGTTTAAATAGCTCCATGAGAAGCCTAGTTGAGCATGCCTTGATGTGATCTTGATGTTGCATGATTATGCTTTTGAGAGAAATTGTATGGTGAGCCTATAAATGTTGTAATGAGCATGATATGCTATGGAAAAGGAATTTCCACCAAAGAAATGAGAAATGGTAATGTTTTGTGCATATTGAGTGGTCGATGTTATTCCTACTTCCTCGAATTGCATGAAAGTCATATTGTAATGCTTTTTATGTGGAGTTGATGTTTCCTCCTTGATGTGTGATGTAGTAATGATATTACATTCTTGTTGTGGGCTGCTAGTCCTAGAGTCTTTACTCAATAATGTTTAAAGTGTCATTCATGGACGAATGTGTAACGCCCCTCAAAATGAAATAGGATAATTAGAGCCTCACATGCATGTTAGTAGTTGATAAACTTGTATAAATGTTTGAAAATGAGTTCATAGGTCAGTTTAGTTGAGTTTGAAGTCAAACGTCAAAGAGACGTTCAAGACGTTCGGAAATTAGTCGTTTGCGTGCTAGTGTGTTCTAGTGAGTCTTGCATGTTTTTATGTGTTGTTTGGAGTCTAAAATCAGTGGAGGTGACCCTAGTGTCTTAATAAATATTTTTAGGGTCAAAACGTTCGAATACGACCCCCCGGGACCACCCTAAGGGTCCCCGAGGAGGACCCCAACCTTGGCCAAGCAAGCTCCCAAGGAAGCTTGCAAGTTATGCATAGAGGGAGTAGCTCCGCGTCGCGGACCTTCTCCACCTATGGCGAAAAATTTTCTCCGCAACGCGGAGACATAGAGGACTCTACAGTCTCAGAATTTAATTTATGAAAACCTGCGGGAACACCTCCGCGTCGCGGACTTGTTTCCCGACAAAATCTGCGAAAATAGAATTCAAGTTTGACTTGTTTAAAAAGGTCCAACTAAGTGAGGGGTACTTTGGGTACTTTGGGGAAGTATTATAATCGGTTATTCAACCTATTTTAGGGTATTTTAAGTGGGCTAAAACCCCAAGACCTAGAAAAAGACCCCATTCTTCAAAGTGAACCTTTTCTCTCAAATAAATTCTCTCTCTAGAACTCCATGGAAGCCATTGATGAAGCTTCAAGCTAGGGGATGGGTTCCTACTGATTTCTCCTTCAAATTCTAAGGAAATTAATCATAAAGGTATGGAGATTTTATTTTTGATTCTTTTTTCAATCAAAGAGCCAAATCAAAGTGATTTCAATGTTTTTCAAAAACACTAAAAAACCCAATTTCAATTCTAAGCTTGGGTTGTTGCATGAAAGTATTTGAAATGATGATTTATGTTATTATTGATGGTTTTAAGGTCAAAAACTCCATGAACCCTTGCTTATATTGAAACTCTAATTTTGGGTCTAAAGTGGGTCTATTGATTATGAGTTAATAATGTGATATTAATGTGTAGATTGTTATGGGCTATTGATTTATGTATTGTTCTATATTGAATTATGAGGAATTGATGATCAATTGTGTTACATTGGATGTTGGCCTTGAATGGGCAATTGTGACATAAGGTTTATGATGATGATGAAGTTGTGAATACGTTATTAATTCTATTATTGTATATATATGTTGTAGATGTTAGAATTGTAGGGTTTGATCCCTTTGAAAGTGGGGAGGTGTTTACTTTATAAGTATGTTGTGATCATGGCCTTGTAGGCAAAGTTGGATGGTTGTTGTTTTGAGTAATGTTGATTATGTGAAGGTAATGTGATGTGATGTAAGTTTGTGTATGATCTAAAAGCATGAAAGGTAATCTTGTGTAGAGACTTTATGTGTTATGCTTGATTGTTGTCTTCTTTGACTGACTTATAATGAAGGTGAGGTTGGATAGACTATGTTTACCTACTCTCATAGCAAGTGAAAAATGAATGAAATAATGTATGAATGAATGAAAAGAATGGGAGTTAATGCTAATGAATGAAAGTTGGGTCTATTGTAAGGATAGTCTCATAATGTACTCCTTTAAATGAATGGGGTTCCTAGATGAAAGATTTTCTCATCTTT
>JAJOOO010019135.1:0-43265 GCA_029582685.1 Solanum piurae | reverse complement strand
TTTTTTTTTTTTAAATAATCATAATACGCATATTAATTACTAATATATAGTATTAGGTAGGTTACTTAAAAGAAAAAAACTAAACAATTGGTTCAGTTTGAATCGATTTTTATCCACATTGTGAGCAACCTAATTTTAAATCTTAAAAAATATTTTGAAGAATAAGTGATTAACGTTAATGGTAAAATAGAAAAAAATGATGAATAAAAGTAAAAATCTATTTTAAAATAAGTAATTTACTTCTTTAATGTTTTTTGACCCTTAATTCAAGTATTCAACTATACTTCAATTTTTATTCAACATTATTAATCAGAATATTATCCAAAGGCAGTTCATATTAGGTAGAGCAATAAATATTTATTTTAGGAAAAAAGAGGCAACAAATGGAGGGAAAATGAAAAAAATAAATAATTGATTCTCCCTCCCAAATTACAATTAGTCCTCCTAGCTTCTTACCTCGAAAACGTAAAAAAGAAAAAAAATGGTCTCAAAACTTTGTACTAAAATACAAGAAAACCCACCTTTCTCCTCTCAAACAGTCGCTGCCAATTTCTACTAAAACTCACAAATTCCTTTCTCTCACTAAAACCCCAAATCGTAACGCCTTTTAATTGAAGCTCAAAATCTTCTCTATGATGTCTCTGCTTCACCGATTTCATGGTCCTTAAGATTTCTTGGTGAGCTGAAATCTTTTCTTTTTTTTGTTTGAATCAATTGGGTGTACTGTTTTAGGGGTTTTTGTGCTTATTTATTTGATGGAGTTTGTGTAAAAATTTAGTCTTTTTTGGTTGATAGAGAAAAGGGGATCAAGAATGGATGAGAGGCTGATAAGTGGTAGTGTAGAGAAACATGGGTTGGATTTGAATAGGGATCCGTCTGAGCTAATGGAGACTGATTTGACTGTGATTGACTTGAATTCTAGGCAAGATCTTGATTTGAATGAGTCTGTTACGGAGGTATGTGAGAATGAAGATGAAATTAAAGGTGTCATTGTTGATGTTGATGAGGGTGATAAGGTTGAGGTAGGTATTGGTGAAGTTGGGGAGGAGGTTGAGGTGAAGGTTGAGAATGTAGTGGAAGTTGTTGTTAAGAAGCGGCGAGGGAGACCAAAGAGGGTGGTGGGTTCAGCTCAGTTGGAGCTTGAGAAGAAGGGTTTGGGTTTGATGTCAAGTGGGTTAAGTCCTTCTGAGGAAAAAAAGTGTGATAAGGGAACATCTGTTGGAAATGGCGAAGAGGGTCAAATTGAGGACAATGTAGCTGGTGAGCCACATGGCAAGGGTGATGCCACGAAGGGCAAAGGACGGAGAGGGAGGAAAAAGAAGGGGTTGGTTGCTTCTTCACCAGGAGGACAAACTGAGGAAGGATGTGATGATTTGGTAGGTTTTGAAGGTGGCAAAACAATGAAGGTGGAGGATGGCATTGATTCCAGTACCCAAGTTCAAGTTGATGAAAACAATGTTAAGGGCCAGGATACGCCTGGCAGGAGAGGCAGTGGAAGGAAAAGGCTTAAAGTGGATTATACTGAATTGCACGAAGATGAATTCACTGACGATGAAGACATTGATGTCAGTACTGATCAGTGCGAGATTAAGCCTGTAAGGAGAGGCAGAGGGAGGAAAAGAATGAAAGTGGAGGGTACTGAGTGTCTTGATGATGATGATCAAGTGAAAAGACAGAAGGTGAACACTATGGGTCAGTTTAAAAGGGTCTTGAGGTCCCAGACACTGGCAGTTACTGATGGTGAGAAGGATGTTTTTGAAGTGAAGGATGCAGGTGTGTCCAGTCCAAAAATAGATAATAAGATTGATCCTTCTGACAAAATACTTAAGACAAGGGTAAACGATAATGCAACCCCGAAAAAGAGGGGAAGGCCAAAGTTAAAGGGCCGTCGTGGACGACCTCCGAAGATGCAAGGGAGAAATGAAATTTCCAGTCTGACAAGTAGCCAAAAGAATAAATCGAGGGGTCCCAAGAAGGGCATGAATTATGAAAAAGCAGATGGTTCTGTTAGGGGTTCAAAACATCTAAAGGCGAGTCAGACAAGTGCTGTGGAAGGGGTGGTTAACATCAGAAAGGAGAAAGACACTGATCAAGCAAATGCTGAAGCTAATTATGAGGGTCCTAGAGATGGTCAAAATAGAAGGCCCAGCAGTAATCCATATCGTGCGAAGAAAAGTAAATTGAAAAGAAGCAAGCCTGAGGTGATGGAATCGGGTCTTAGGGAACAAAAGCAGGTAATTAGAAATCAGATAATTGATATGCTTGTGAAGGCAGGTTGGAAGATTGAGTACAGGCCCAGGCTAAAGAGAATGTATAGTGATGCAATTTTTTATGATCCTGAAGGAAGGCAACATTGGTCAGTCACTTTGGCATACAAGAAGCTCAAACAGAAAGTTGAAGCTGGGGATGCTGACGATAAGACCAATTCTGCGTTTACTCCTATTCCGGAGGAGGTATTCAGCACATTGTTCAGAGTTAGAAAAGAAAAAGAGATCAAGGGAAAAAAGAAGAAAAATGATGCTGGAAGTAGAATGAACAAGAAAATGACCAACAAGAAGTTATTCAAGAAGCTATCTGCCAAAAACAACTCAGATAATAAAAGAAGTGTTGGCTCCAAAACAGGATACAACTCAGATGTGGCAGTACGGAGGAAAAAGTTGGGACCAAATACAGAAGATGGACAACGCAGAAAGCCCTGTGCTCTATTGGCTCGTAGCTCTCAGGGAGGGGTTGATTCAGATGGTGATGAGTTTATACTGTATGATGGGAAACGCACTCTTTTAGCGTGGATGATTGATTTAGGGGTTATTCAATGTGATGCTCAGGTGCACTACATTTATGGTGGAAGGAAAAAAGTGAGGCATGAAGGAAAGATCAAGGGAGATGGAATTTGTTGTGGCTGTTGTGGTGAGACACTGAAGCTTGCTGATTTTGAATCTCATGCTGGAAGTAAGCTGGGCAGGCCATTTCAGAATGTGATTCTGCAGTCAGGACAGTCTCTTCTGCAATGTCTAGTAGACTCATGGAATAAGCAGAAGGAAATTGATCCTATTGCGTTTCATTCCGTGGATATTGTTGGTGATGACCCCAATGATGATACATGCAACATTTGTGGAGATGGGGGTGACTTGATATGTTGTGATAGTTGCCCCTCAACTTTCCACCAGAGCTGCTTAGATATTCAAGTAAGACTCATCTTCTTCTATCCTTTAGTTCTGTGTTTTCTTTCTTTTGTATTGTCTTAGTTTCTGTTAATCCTGAAAAGAGTACAATGCTCTTTTTCTTCAATACATCTAGTTTTGGATAATATATGTTAGGAAGACTCTCGTAATTGGTTTCCTAGTAAAGATTTTGTATAGATTAGTGCCATACCTCTTCCAGGTTCGATTTAGGTTCAAAAGGAAACAGAGAGTCAGCAACGGAGCAAAGTGGAAAATCCACTGTTTGGCTCTTGGATAGTGTAGAAAGGCTTACCATATAAAGAAAGATCAAAATAGAAGTGTAAGCAGTAGAAATAATTAGGTATGTTCATGGGAATATATTGCATATTCTTTTGTTTGTTCAAGAAGATAGTACATTTGGTATTCAAAATATGGCTTGAGTTTTTGTTCAGCAGCTACAATCTGGGTTTCATATTATTTATCAAAAGGAAAAAGTATTGCCTCAGTTCCAGCTGTACTCTTAAGTCATGGATGTTGGTTGTAAGAATGAGAAAAGGAGCTTCTTGTACCACCTATTAGATGGCTGGCTAAAAGAATAGTTGGTCATTTCAAATTGTAATCCCTGGTGCTCTCCCAACTTAGAGTATGTTTGGATGAGCTTATGACTATAAGCCAAAAGCCATAAGTTGGGAATATTTTTGTTATTTTGGCTTAAAAACAAGTGCTTAAAAACACACTTTTGTTTTACTCAAAACACTACAAAAATGCGTAAAAACTATTTTAGCTTAAAAGCACCTAAAATAAGCCAATTCAGATGGGCTCTTTTAGAGAATAGTAACTGTGTAATATATCCAAACAGTACTTAGGTAGTACTTAAACCATAAATACAATTGGAACTCTAGAATGTTCCTATTTCTATCTATAATCAATCTAGGACATCAATGATAGAAATAGTGTCATTAGAGTAGAACTGATTACACCAAAAACAAAGCAGTAAGATATAATTTAGCTTAATCTTTTGCATATCATTTTCTATGCCCTCAAAGCACTTGGAATTTCTCTCCTTCCTCAATGTCCACTAGATACATGCAGGGATAAGTCTCCATCTAAATCCAAACTGGCTCTTACTCGTAAAATTGTTGAGCATAAGTATGTCTTACTGTTGTTGAATGTGTTGCAGAAGTTACCTTCTGGAGATTGGAGATGTGTTTATTGTTCATGCAAATTCTGTGGGACAGTTGTCAGAAACTCCTCAGAGAATGATGTTCAGGATGGCATGGCAGTATCTGAGTTGTTAACATGCCATTTGTGTGAGGGAAAATGTATATTTTGAATCCTCTTTTGTTAGTTATTTTTTTCTATAAATTTGTAAAATGAATTTGATGAACTAGACAAATTTATCTGCTTTGGCTTTTGCAGTCCATTTGCCTTGTGTCCCCGGTGACAGTGCTCTCGGTTTTGATACTAAAGATCTATCGTTTTGCGGAAAGGGATGCCAGAAGGTATTGCACTTGTCCAATTAAATAGATTGCAGTTTTTGCAACTTCTAGTTCACATTGTTCCCAGCCTTGAAGAAGTTATTTAGTTCATTTGTCTGTCACATGCACTTAATGAAATCTGTTGAAAAAGAAGAGAGAAGTTTCCAAATCGCTCTCCAATCCTCTGATGTATTCCTGCATGTATATTATCTAGAACTTTCTTCCTCGGACTAAGAGTAAACTATATTTATACAATTTGTATATACATATACATATGAGTTTCTATGCACTATGCAGTGAAATAATCTCACATGTTCTTCAACAGATTTTTGAGGGCCTGCAGGTGCTTCTTGGTGTAAAGCATGACTTGGATGAAGGATTTTGTTGGAGACTTCTTCAACATCGTGATTTTGGCAGGGATACAAATTTGACTGACGATCTAGTAGACATTGAATGCAATTGCAAGTTAGCTGTTGCTTTCTCCATTATGAATGAATGTTTTGTGCCCATTGTTGACCAGAGAAGTAAAATCAATGTAATTCAGAGCGTTGTTTATAGCTGCGGGTGAGCATCTCTGAAGATTGTGATAATATGTTCTCATGAATTTATATTAAAAGCGATGGCATAACCAATTTGTTGCTATTATGACTTTTTCTGTTCCTGTCTAGTCATGCTTTGTTTATAAGTAATGCCATTTGATGAATTCCATATAGAGTTTGTTTCTTCTGTTAGTTCTTGATATGAAGTGTGGAAAGTGTTTGTTGATTTTTGGATCACCGAGTCTATTGTCCAGATGGCGTTAGAACAACTAGTAATTCCCCTGCTCAAGCTAATAACTTTTAATTTTCTTTTTTCTTGTTAACTCAAATCATCAGGTCATGTTGATGGTATTGATGTGAGATTATTTTTTAGTTTTTTCCACTGAAAATACTATCTTTACCTTTTCATTGAATTCTAAATTTTGATTATGTTTTTTTTATACTAAATTTTTTCTGAAAAGTTGTCCTTGTTTTTAATACTACAGTTGAACACTAAATTATTCCAGTGATGGTGTACATGGTTGATAATTAAGGCACTTATCTGTCTTCTATTAGTTGATTAAGGAATTTATCCTCATTTTCCTCTTTTGATACCAGGTCAAACTTTAGGCGGCTGAACTACAAAGGGTTCTATACTATTATTCTTGAGAAGGGTGATGAACTTATCTGTGCTGCATCCATAAGGTGAGTGCTAGTTGAAGTTTTTTAGTCTTCGTTGGAGTATTTTCTATTCATAGTGATCTTAATTCTGTATTGCATCCAAGTGCTTCATGATCAAAGCATATATTTTTTTTTTTTTGGCACCACACCTGGAATCCCCTGTCTAGGAGTCAACTGTGGCTCTGTCTCACGTTTACTCCCATAATGACTCCAACCCCTAACCTCATGCTTGGAGGGTGAGGTCCTTTCCACTACATAAACAGTGAAGAAGCAAACTTGAATTGTGGTGGCATTTTTAGCATCAGCTGAAGAATCAAGTGAATTATTATAACTGAATCTGTTAACTTGAAACCTGCAATATTTATTACTGAAAAGCTGGGCATTGCAGTGCTAGCTCTGAGCATCCTAGGTCCCAGAACTTGACGGCTCAATGCCCAGAAAGGGATGCCTCAATGACGTGTGCATATTAATAAGCAGAAACTGGAAGCCTCTGCCCTTCAACATCCAAATCTGTATTTGGTTTGTTTCTGGCTAGGTTTGTTGTGGTTAATTGACATATTACTTTTGCTTATTTAGCATTCTGGAGGCACTTGAATGGACAGCTGTAATATGAGCGATTTTTGTCCTTCTTGAATAGTCAATGTAGAATCAGTAAAGGTTGTGATTGATGTAGGTGAAAACTTAATAGGTTATTCAAATGGCCAAACTACCTAATTTATTTTATTTGATATTTAGTTACCATCCCTGCTGAATTGAAAAGTTGGCCATAAGTATTAGTTGTATGCTGTGATATCTTTGTCCTTCGGGAAGGCAGGAAAGAACATCATAATCTTTTATACTATAAGCTACTCCTCCGTTTTAATTTGTTTGTTTGGTTTTGACTTGGCATGGAGTTTAAGAAAATAAAGAGACTTTAGAAGAGAATGGAGTAATATCTTTTATACTATAAAATTTACCAAAATGCCCTTTAATCTTGTGGTCTTAAACATGCCACGTGGAAAGTTGAAGTTAAAGAGTTACCAAACATAGAAAGAGGTTTTACTCTTGCTGAACTATGCATGGCAATAATCTAAATTCATATCTAAAAATACCGGGCTGAACTGGTTGACTGGCTGGCGTACTTTGTAGCCTAGAACAAAAGCTAGGCACATGCGATATAGGTATTCCATTAAGGGATGTAACATACTACTTTTGAATATCGACGTTCATGTTCTAAATTGATGTTTGATGATGTGGCAATCTCTTGATGTACTTAATATTATTTTGCCACTGCTCTTGTGCTAAATGAATTCTGGAGAATTTGTAGTAGTGGTATCTAGTATCATTTTAGTTTGACTCTCTCTTCTATTCAAGGATTGTGATAATAACAACTGCAAATGATTCTACTCTTTACGTAGGATTCACGGGAATGAAGTTGCTGAGATGCCATTTATTGGAACCCGATATATGTATCGTCGTCAACGTATGTGCAGTCGGCTTCTCACAGCAATTGAAACGGTATGATTATGTAATAAGCTAGTTTGATGCCTCTTGACATTTTTAAAGTGGCATGCTACTTGTCATTGTAAAGAGTTGATATGCCGACCCCTGTATTTAGAACCCATCTTTATTTTCTATGATGGACGAAGTATACTAAATGTATTGACTTGAACTTATGTTATGTGCTTGAAAAGAAGTTGGAAACTTTCCAATTCAGTATTCAAAAAACAGTATTGCAGTAGGATATTTTTGAGTTTTAAACAAAGTATATACTAAAATAAATTGAGAATTTTGAAGGACTTTTTGTTAGTAAAGCCTTTTATTCAATTTTTTTTCCCGTTGGAGGTAGATATTTGATGACAGTTGTGTAGAGTCTATGTTTTTAAAAAATGATATCTATAAATAAAAGGTCATATATTTATTTGATCATTTGTAATCTTCTTTAAAAACCTATTCCAGGTAAGTTTTAGGAATAAATGCTACAACCAGTGTTCTAAAAGATTTTTTTGGATTTGGTCGGGGCTCGCCCCTTGATGGGGCACTTGTAAAACACCCTGAGGCACATGTATGAGTTCTGTGAGGCTTATGCCCCAAGCGCTTGACTGTGCTCCTAAAGCACTCGTAATGCTCAACGCTCAGGACACACTCAATAGTTCTTAGCAAATCATGTGTCAAATTCCCCAATTAGCACCCTCAAATTCTTAAGTCACACTACTAGTAAAAGATCTAATCATCTATAGAAAATATGAAGATTTAGATAACTCAAATAATGGGCCATAATGTTGCCTATTTTATGATTGAGAACATTATGAGGGTGAACACCACTAGAAAATTTCTTCTGAATATAGACAGTTGAACTTTATACATTCACTTGCAATCTAAGTTGAATGGACTCTTCAGTTTCTGTGATGCACACGTGTCAACACGACATGAGTTTGGGATTCGTACCCGATTTGGTCAACTGATTGGATACTTTGACCAAAATCAATGGAGGATTCGGAACAGATACAATGATAATTGTAATCAAAACAAAAGCTAAGGTGAAATTGAAGAGAATGGAGTACGTTGTAGATATTAATTTCTATGTTCGTCCTTTTCCTTATATCAGCTTCTAGAATTCTCCTCTTGATTAATATCTTTTCCTCAGAATACCTAGTAAGTTTTCCACATAATGTCTCATAATTTAGACATATAACTCTATCTATAGATATTTAAATTATTTTTAACTGAATCCTCAAATCATATCGGTACCCCTGATTCTTAAAATATAGATCTTGAAGGATCTGACCTCTAGATTTGCACCTTTGTCAGACATCCTCACCGAGTCCAAGCAACTAAGCTTTCTATTGATTTTCATGTCTTTGTTCTTTTTCTCAAAAGTATCAAACTTTCTATTATTTTACTATACGAAAGCTACTTTATATTTCTTCCTGAAAGAGTAAGCTTTAAATTATACTGATAAAGATTTAATTATTTTGGTTTAGAAAGGTAAAACATACGGTCTGATAATATTATTTAAGAAATTGTGATTTTTTTGGTTGTTTGAAAGTTAAGACGATATTGTTAATTTGTATCTCATGATAAGTTTACTACAACTGCATTTTTATACTTGTATAAGCATGCTAGATTTTTTTATTTTTAGGAGCTTTTCTAATTCCTTGCAATTTTCGTGAATGTTTGATGTATTTTTCATATTTTCTTGTGTAATTGTGCCATTTCATTGATTTATAAATTGAAATATTTGAAGAACTATGAGGCTTATGCCTCGGGGCTTGCATCTCTTTTTGCATTAAGTAAAATGCATTGCCTCGCCTCACCTCACGCCCCTGCCTTTTAAAACCCTGGCTGCATCTTTAATGTTTAGGATGCCAGGTTTGATAAACAATCAGTTGTTTACACATAAGGTCCATCATTTGGCTGAGACTATTGTTACGGAAGTCTGAAAACAGGGGAGATGTATGCAAAACTTGAAAACTAAATGGGAGATATCTGTGATTTGAGCGGACCGTGGGGGAGGTTAATGTAATTAACCCTTCAGGGTCGTTTGGTGTGAGGGATAAAAATAAATAGTGACGGGATAAGAAAATAGTGATGGGATAAATTTTTTGTATCTTGTTTGGTTGCCATGTTTGGGATAACTTATCCCACCATTTATATCATAGTGATGGGATAAGTTATCCTATATACATGGTGGGATAAGTTATCCCAAGATAGCTAATCCCGGGATAACTAATCCTGGGATAACTTGTAGTTGTTCCCAACCAAACGACCCCTTCAAGTCTTGCATATATTGTAATCACACTTTTGGAGCTGGGCCAGCATCCCCTTAATGCTGATGAATACATGTTACCAGTGTCAAAAAAAATCTTGTGTATATTATTGTTAATTGTTTACAGCTATTATTTGAGTTAAGCCTAAAATCAAGTCCAGTTTTAGTATACTGCTGTACATTCTGAAATCCAAAATTCATTAGAACATATAACTGTTTTTCTGTCTCTATTTACTGTTCAAAAGCCTTCCAATGAGTCCTTGCAGCAAAACCTTTTCCTATTGAACTGATTGATTTACAATTTGAACTTCTCAACATTAGCAGTGCTCTTAGCCAGTGTACGGGTCTGGGTTCTACTTTTTGAACTATTCTTGCAAAGTTGAGTCAATCTATAAGATCCCCCAAACATAGTGAAGGTACCACATGTCCACACCCATAGAAACCATCATTATCTCTCTTCTTCTTCCTCCCTTGTGCCTTATCTTTCCAACTGTTTTTCAAAATTCTGTTTTAGTCGCCAAGGCCAAACTATAATCTGGATTATGAATTACAGATTTGGTGTCATTAGGTAGAGGAAAAAGAGGTGAAGCAGCTATATTTGTGACATCATGAGATGCAACAAGTGTTATCATGCATGGAAGCGTATGCTATTTGTATGGAAATGTGGAGTTGATTAATCTGAATGTGTATTCTAGTGCTCTGGAGCCAAAGAGTATTTATTTGCTCTTAAGCAGCTACCTGAAGTCTTTTCTTCTTGAAAATCTTGTCAGGCTCTTTGTTCTCTTGGTGTTGAGAAGCTGGTTATACCTGCTATACCAGAACTTAATGAAACATGGACGAAGGTTTTTGGTTTCAAACCCCTTGAAAAATCAAAGAGACAGGAAATGAAGTACATGAGTATGATAGTGTTCCCTGGCACGGATATGTTAGAGAAGCCTCTATTGAAGGATCAATCCAGTGAAGGCCAAGTTACTTCAACAGGTATCTGATATATATTGATGCTGTACTTGTTTAATGCTATCTGTCTTTTCAAGTTCTTTGCTTCTCATGATGCCTTATTAAGTTGAAATAACAAATCAGCTTCAATATGTGCCCGAGGACTGGAATTACTAAAGTAATAAGTTATTTTTCAGGGTCCAATGCTGATGCTTTCTCTGAAGTCAAGCTCAACCAGGATGATAAAAGTGCTACTTTCCCTGTTGAATCAAGTCTTGATATAGTTGATGGCGTCTTGAATGATACGCCCGAATGTAGAAACAGTCTTCCTTCACATGCTTCTGAACCTGATGCTCATCAAACTGAAAGGATAGCTAATTGCTCTTCTGCACAACCTGATTATGGAACTATCCCCTCTGATGTAACAGACGAACAACATGGGATGGAAGACAATGCACTAATTTCTTCTCCCGTGGCACCTATATCAATAATTCATGAGGAGAAAGCCATTCGCAGTATGGAAGATAGTAAAGAAGCTGTCAGTTGTCTGCTAAAAGGAGAAGTTGAGTGTCTGAATAATGACTCCGATTCTGTTGACAAGGTTTGCCAGGAGACATCCTCTGTAGATTGGCAAAATAGAAATGAATGTCACACACTTGAAGTTCCTGCAGGAAAGGAAACAGTTGCTTCAAGTGAAATGACTTCTGCTTTGATGTGTGATTCAACTGGTTCGGTAAAAGCCACTTCCGAAGCCTCCCATCAGATGGAAAAAGTTGTGGATTCTTTAGATCTACCTGTTTCTAATGGCTATATTTGTGATAAAACATCTACCTCAGACTCTTCTTGCTTGAATTCTCCTTTGGCAAGTCAAGAAACTTCTCATGAAGTCATTAGAAGTAACATCAATGACCATAAGGAAGTTTCTGTGGATGCTCATGTTTTGTCCCTTGATTCAAAGTCTTTCCATGATGTAGCTCAGTTGTCTGCAAAATCCACTGAGGAACTGGAGTCTTGTTCATAATTAGTAGTTTGTCTGGTTTTGAACTCTGGGGCAGTATGAGTACCTGTGATGCTCCTGTGGTGCTAATAGAAGGATGCTCGATATGTAAGTTCATTTCTATTGGCTTTAGACTTTTCCTTCCTTTAAAAGTGACATGGTTTTGTGAAGCAGTCAATGGTGTATGAATTGTTTAGCTTTCTATTCGACTTTTAATCTATAAGCTTATTTAACATGATAGCGAACCATATACAAAGTTTATATAGAAAGAGCTCTTCAAAGATGTGTTATTTTCTGCAGTGATCCAATTATATACCTTATCTGTATACTTCATATAGCATATTTATTGGAATGTATGAGTTATCTCACTTGACGACATGAATGGCTCTTTAGTTTCTCTCCCTCCTAGTGGTCCATGTGATGACTTGGGTCATTGTGTCTAAATCTCTCTTGGCTCCTTCCGTTACCCCAGCATTGAAGTAGTTGCTTTGTACTTTCTGCAAATAGTAGTTTTTACTAATCAACTTGAAGCAACTTCCCAAAGTCTTAGTATGAAGTGATTTGATAGAAGCTATTAAATAGCCTCTGATTGAAAGCCGTGACCATATAAAACCGAAGTTTGAGATATGTATTTAGGCTATTGTTGGTATGTGCTTTTCTGAACATGGCAGATTACTCTCTTTTTGTCTTTTAAGTGTCATGGTTGTTGTTGAATAGGAATATGTATATACAATCCTACTAGAATAGGAATTAGAATAGTCATAGAAATAGGAATAGTAAACTATATCCTACTTGGTAAATGATTATATTGTAGTGTCTATAAATAGGGTCTTTTTGTAATAATGTAGACAACAATAATTCAATAATATTCTTTTTCAATATTTCTCACATGGTATCAAAGCCTCGACAATTTTGGTAGAGGATCAAAGAGCTTCCGTTGTTGGCGGGTGGCTAATATTCATATATGCCGCCCGTCTGGCCAATGATTATGTTAACAAAAGTAGGGCCAATGATATATGCATGAACCCTATATTTAGGGGAAGACAACTTAGTCAGATAGGTCATCGTGTGTCAATTTTCGGTGACTTTCTAGGGCTGTTTGTGTTGCCCCATATCCATTGGTATTTGTGTAGCATTGTGCCATCTTTTTGGTAGCTACTTTTTCATATTTAATTTATGTAGCACTGCCATTTTTTCGGTGACTACTTTTTCATATTTAATTTGTGTAGCATCGTGTCATTCTTTCGGTGACTACTTTTTTTTTTCATATCTAATTTGCGTAGCACTGTACATCTCTTTGGACTACGTTTTTATTTAATTTGTGTAGTATCGTGGATTTTTTCCAACTACTTTATCATATCTGAATTGTATAGCATCGTGTGTCTTTTCGGTAGCTCCTCGTATTTGATTTGCGTAGTTCCATTCTTGTCTTTCTGGTGACACCTCAAATCTGATTTGTGTAGGGTTGTGCTATCATTTCAACCCTACCCATATAATTTCTCTTTTTCAACATGGTCGTGCCGTTGATCCGACCTTTCCTATATAATTTCTATTTTCTAGTTTGGTCGTACCATCATTCCAACCCTATCCAAATAATTTTATTTTTTAGAATGTGAGCACTTTCAGCCATCAAATCTAATACTCTGATGTATGAGCATGTTCCGACTAGTTTTTCGGTGACTTCCTTGTTTAATTTTATTTTGTGAAGTCGTGTGATCAACTTGCAGATATCTCACCAAGCTTCTCATTAGTCCTCGTATTAATTACATTTGTAACGAGCTATGTATGCACTAAGCTTGAGAGGGAGTGTTAAAATAGGAATAGATATATACCATCCTACTTAGAATAGAAATAGGAATAGTCATGTAAGTATGAATAGTAAATAGTATCCGATTATATTGTAGTGTCTATAAATAGGATATTTTTGTAAAAATGTAGACAACAATAATTCAATAATATTCTTTTTCAATATTTCTGTTTCGTATTGCCAAGTTTGTTGTTCCTACAGATTGTTTTACGTTGAGCTCTGAATTTCTGTTTGTGTTGCAGGTAGGTCGTGTAGATTTTTGAAGATGTAATATGCTAAATTTTGATCTTTAATTGAGCGACAACTGACAAAGCCAAGTGTATATTCCTCCATGTAATTACTGACATGAACATATTCGGTGCTATGGTTTTTGAGTAGCTTTTTTCTTTTCGGTTGAAAGTTGTAGATGGTAACCCTACATGGCATGGCAGCGGATGAATGAGTATTGATAACGGATAATCTGACCTACACACTGGATTTGGATGTTTATAACTAGGCGTAGATGTAGGCTTTTATTGAGGTATGTATTTCATGTCATTCTAAAGCTTTACTTATTGAATGATGAGACCATTCCTTCTGCTTCTTGCTCTGTAGTATCGTTTCCGTGGTACTACTTTCAATTGCATTGCATATTCACTGCTATCACTCACAACTTTTGTGGAAGTTGGTTTTGTCCAGAGATAGTTTAAGATCGATCTTCTGCTTGGAATTTCTTACTGGAGAGACGACAAGTTTTAGATTTGCCATTGGTCATTTAGAAAAATTTCATGTTCGAGAGGAAGGCAGGAGTAGTGTGATGGTTGGTTTGATAAGTGTGGTGAGCTAGAGTATTGCTAGGGTATGAGAACTAGGGAGAAGTGGGTAGTTTGGAGGAGGTACCAATACAAGAATTGACTTGATGGGTATTGACCAACAAGGTTGTGGTGAAATTGTAAGTACTCCTTTAACCTTAACTAGAGATCTCGGGTTCAAGTTCCTTTGGGTACAAAGTCGTCTTTGTTAGGGAGCGCTTTAGACTTGCCATGTATAACTCATGTATTGTTGATACTACTATGACTTGCCATGTATAGCTCATGTATTGTTAATATTACTGTGACTTGCTAGGCTAAAGATCCTACCAAATAAAATAGGGATAAGATACAAGTACCCCTAGACTATGACTGAAATTTTCCTGAACTCATTTTTTTTTGTAATTTTGTACACCTTTTTAGCTTACATGGCATCCAAACATCTCCCACGCGCCTTAACTGTGTGGAGTCACGGAGTGTGCCTCGTAAGCCAAAAGGTGTATAAAATTACAAAACAAATGAGTTCAGGGGTAATAAGACCTTAGTTTAGTTAAGGTGTGTCTCGGGAATTTCGGTCATAGTGTAGAGGATACTTGTGTCTTTTCCCAATAAAATATTAAATAATACCGAAAAATTCCTACCAAAGAAAAGATTTAATAGTACCATGACTAATTCATGTATTATATTCTCTAATACATTCCATCAAACGAAAGGTCGACTTTAGTTACATGTATGTATTTGATGTTTGAGTTTGATCCTCAAGTTATTTTTCTCTCTTTAACCTCTAGCCAACTCTACCAAAGGTGTAATTGGTGGCAGTAAGGTTAATCATCTAATTCTTTATCCTATTCTTAAGTTTTCATCAGCTCAATATTTGCTGTTTTTGATGTTAGTTGAAATGAAGAAGTTGGCTGTGAATTATTATAGTTTTCTATTATGCTCAATTTCGAAAAGAATTTTCTCACTCACTACAATAACAACGTAAATCTATAGTCTTGTTGCAAAACAACCACCATGAGATTCATGTGTGAGGTTTAGTTTTGTGAGATTGATGCTTCAATCGCTTGACTGCACACTCTAAATGTGATCTTTAATTTGACGTCAATTAGTATTTATGCCTTCCAATTTTGAAGGTGTATAAGTAGACATTTAAACTTGTAAAAAGTGGAATAAGTAAACACATGTCTCATGTTATTCCTTACATGTGACGTCCTATATGGTGTCTTATATATATTATGCCACATAAGACACGTGTCTACTTTATGTGCTAAGATTTTACTCCTATCTTATCATTTTTGGAGGAAATGATAACATATTTTCTGTATGAAGAATTTATTGGTCCTTATTGCAGAAAAGGGAAAATCAGTACAAATCTTTCTCGTCACATTAAAATTTACAGATCAATAAATATGAGACTTTTTTTAAAATTAAAATAAAATTATTTACGTTATGTAAACACAAGGATACGAATTACCTGTTACAATCTGAAATGCTAAAAAGGTGAGCTTTTTTTTTCTTTTTTCGTCGTTTGGTGTTCGATAGAATGGATTTATGCCGTATAAGGTCCCATTTGGGAAAAAATGTTTTCTATCAAAAAAATTTACATCCGACTTTTAATTAAGGGAGGAGCAACCTTATTTCCTGCACCATTATGTGTCTGCTTTATTTTGGTCTATATATGTGGAAATTTTTCTAAAAAATCTTTAACCTGTTCTATTTTCCATTATTTCAAAGTTGAAAAAATAGCTGTTATTCGTAAGTATTTTTGGAAGTTTTATTAAATTGATTAGCCATACAAAAACTATGATTCTTCAAAAGTAAATATATTTTTTATAAGAAGGCCTTCCTCCTAATGAATCCTTTGCAGAGCCAATCCAAATTAATCAAATTTCAATATGAATTTCAGAAATCGAAAAAAGAAGAGAGAAGTTGATCGATCACATGAGACTAAGGGCCTGTTAGGATTGGCTTTTAGGTTATGACTTATAAGCCTAAAGCCATAAGTTATGATTTCTAACTTATGACTTTTGGCTTATTTTGGCTCTAAAATAAGTGCTTATAAATACTTTTAAACTTTATCCAAACACTTAAAAACTGCTTAAAAACTATTTTAGCTTAAAATCATCTAAAATAGTCAATCCAAACGAGCACTAACACATTATGAGTGAACATCCCAACTTTACATTGTATCCACCATCAATTAAGTTGGCCATATAATATAAATAATTTGTAAAATTATAAACCAATAATAACCCAACTTGTGTTCAGAAACCAAGTCATATTTCACTGGCATTGGCATCTTTGAATAAGAAAATAACTACTACTATTAAAATAGCACATGCATTTTACTGAGCATGACAGAATCTTGAACAATAACAGTATACGAATTATGTTTTACACCCAAACAGCAAAAAATCAAAGTGAAAAACAAAACAAAGATTCTGTTTCATAATTTTTTCTTGAAGCTGCCCAACTAGTTCCTTCAAATATATCGATGCAGTAGATGAGACTATTTCTTTCTTAATTAAAAATTTCGAGTTCGAATCTTGAATATAATTTTTTTTTATAGAGAGCGCTTCCCCCTAAATAGGGCCTTACTCAGCGTGAATTCAGAATAATCGAGTTTTAATGTGATATCAGATACTGAGTGCAAAATTATGAAAAAAGAGTTCATTTAAATATATATAACTTTAATCATAAATGTATTTATTTGTTTGCACTTTCTGTGAAACAAAAGCACGCCACATAAATAAAATGTCATCATGTATTTGCCATATATAAAGTGACCTCGTGAATATTTTTATCACATTTTTGGTATATAAATAATAATTTACTGATGAAAATATATAACATGGTGTCAGTGATTAAACTTATTTTGTATGTATCTATCTATATATTGTACGGCTAGCTGTATAAGATTATCATATATCACTGTATCAAAGACAAACTTCAATGATTTATTATTTTATTTCTTTTTTCGAAAAAGAAAAAATTTAACAGATAAATTTTTTAAATTATATGTGTGCCCACAGTTTTTGTTGTTATCCCTAGAGACTAGAAGTAGTAGTTTCGTCCGAGTCTCCTTGATTCTCAAAAAAATATATTACTCTTTAGATTATTTTGTAGCATTGTTTGACTTGATATGATATCTTAAAAATAAAGGCTTTTTGAAATTTATAGTTTAGAATTATTTTTAATTATAATAAAGTAAAACGCACAATCTCCTCCCACTAGAAATTGAAACAGACTCAATTGAAATCCTTCTATATTTAGAACCTAATCCAATTTATAATCCGATTTCTACGTCTGGCAATGTTAACATTGAGGAAATTGGGGAATTCAGTGGTCTGCCATAATTTTCGCCAAGAAAATAAGATAGCA
Organism: Solanum piurae; assembly: GCA_029582685.1. Lineage (NCBI taxonomy): Eukaryota > Viridiplantae > Streptophyta > Magnoliopsida > Solanales > Solanaceae > Solanum > Solanum piurae. Next base: position 25,770 of record JAJOOO010019135.1, on the reverse strand, counting down.
CACATTTTGTCCAGAATAGGTTTCAAGCTAACAACGATCACCTAATCACACATTTTACTGTATCCTTCTGAAGCTATTAAAAAGTTCCTCAAGGCAGATCAAGAAAGGGTGCTATCTAGTTAATTAATATTAGAGTCTACGTGTTATAAATTATTCCCTCTGTTCTAATTTATGCAATACTTTTCGTTTTTCGAGAGTCAAACAATTTAAGTTTGATCGAAAATTTGCGCATGAAATCTTCAATTTTTTTGAAATGAAATTTATATATTTGTAAACTACGTAAATATTACTATAAGTCACAACAACTAATAATTTAAAATGTTTAAAAGATCTATAAAAAATTTACGATCAAAGTTAAACTTATTTAAATCTCAAAATCTAAAAAGTGCCACATAAAATGGGATACCTTATTTTGATAATCTATTTGTAATCTACTAACAGTGATAATATAATGTTAAACGTTTAACCATATATATAATATATCCTTTCTAACAAAAAGAAAAAAAAAAGACATCACCAACAAGTTGATTGGGCTAAAATGGTACGTCTTTTTTCATTTTCACTCAAAGATTTCAGATTCAAGTCTTTCTGAATACGAAATCGTCTTTGTTAGAAAAACTTTTTGATGTGAACACAAATTTAATTGCCCTCAATGTGAAACTTTCAAATACAAACTCAAATTTAATCAGCTTCAGTGCAAATATATTTAGAAATGAATTGTTTTTATTTTAACTCATATAAACATCGTATCAAATGAGTAAAAAAATGTCATGTAAAATAAGACGGAGGGAATATAAAAATATTGGTTAATTTTTGCATGTGTGGGGGTACGTAGTACTGCAAAATCACGATACCCAAAAAATGAAAAAGTAGAAGGCTTTTAGGGAGACTGTCTTTGTGCCTGCCATAAAGAAGCTATAGGCTCCAGCCTAGTAGCGGCTACTTAATTAACCTACGCTTCTCCCATTTCCACAACACTTCGGCCTTATTTGGTTGCAAAAAGTCATTTTCCCCATAAAAACTTTTTTTAGTTTATTTTCAAAAAAATTATATTTTTCCTTTTTAATAATATTTTAATTTTCAACTTTCACGCAGTATATTTAAGGCTACAATATTTAATAAGAAACATGTTTATTAAATAAATTTATTACTCCTTTTGTTTTAATTTTTTGGTAGTTTGATTTGACAGAGAACTTAAAAAGATATTTTGTGGCAAAGAATTATTTCATTAGGGTAAAACGACGTTTTAAAGTTAAATTGCTATTTAATACTTTCTCTATTCCATACTAAGTAATTGTTGGACATGTTTTCATAGTTTTAAAATAAGTGAATTGTTGTTTAATAAAATTGTTGGAAATTTCTTCTATTTTTGTCCTTCTTTTATATTTTCTATACGATAATTACAAAAGAGTTAATTACTCATATTTATAATTTTACAATTGAATTTCATATTTTCAAAAATAATTTAAGAATATTTAAAAGGACAAAAGTGAGAAGTGATGTTCATTTAATTATATCTCATTTTTTTTAATAGATGTGCATTGTTTCACATTCACTTAATAGGGAACAAATGGAGTAAGATTTGACCAATATGAAAAGTAAATTTATTAAATTATAATTAAAAAAATAATAATATGCATTTAACTTAAATTGGAAAAAAATCATTACTAATTTTAACTTTATTTATCTAAAAAAAAATTGGGAGAAAAAAGCAAATTATAATACCTTATCTAACCAACCAAACAACCCTTTAAAATAGTGCAAAAAAATAGGGATATCCCAGAAAGTATTTTTGTAGCAAAATTGATTTCTAGATCTAGAAAAACTTGAAAAACAATTACCTAAGACAAATTACTGAAAAAGGATGATAAAAAGCTTCAATTCGTGTTATTCAAGACAACAGCTAGTATTTAGTAGCCGGGGACCAAATTACAACATGTTTAATATCAACACCACATAATTAACACGTACACAATATCAGAAAATAAATCGATCCAACTCTAATAAATTATTCATCACTTGGATTCTTGTAACACTTATTTGTGCTGCCGGCATGTTGTGATTTTGATTCCATGAGACATACAATAAGGTCAGAAAATGCACCAACTATATACTTATGTGTGCTCTTTGGATTTAATGTAAAATAACACATAAGAAGTTCATGTAACGATTCCCAATTGCCACTTATATCACTTAATCCACGTGCCTCCACCATTTCTTGCATCGATCGTCGAAAATCCAAATACGGGTCGGGTGAATCCGTTGGAATCGCGATGCTCCCCTCGAGGGGAGCATCCGATTCCACGGATGATGAGGTGGATGCTAAAGAGGAAGAAATTGACGATGATGAGTCGATAATAGAATTGGAATGGCCCGGGCTAGAAAAAAAGAAACGTTGAGAAGCGTAAATAGTGGCTAAATCAGGGGTATTATTGTCTAATTCGTAAATATAATCGAAAGACGTAGGAATATTATTAAAATTGCACTCTGATGATGATAAGTCGTAAAGAGAGTTGAAGTTTTTAATGGAATTGCAAAAATGCATACTACGATGTTGTTGTTGATGACGTTCATTATCATTATCATTATCATTATCATCATCATCATCATCATCATCGGAGGATTGTAGGGATAATGAACGTTTGAGTTTAGTGAAACAAAGATTAAAGTTTGTTCCAAGTGTAGTTCTTGGCATATTGTGAGGGAAATGGACAAGGCTAAAGAAGAAAATTTGTTGGTAAAAGAGTAGAAGTGATGTGAAAGTATAAACGTAGAGAGAAGAGTTGGGGAAGTGAAGCAAATATATATATACTTATATTATAAGATAAGATGTCGTAAAAGTTAGGCTATGGATTACCTGCCCATAATTAAAAGAAGTTTACTTGTGTTTTGTGTTTACTAGGGACTAAAACATTGTTTGTTTTCTTTCTCAAGTCATGATTCTAGTTAGATTTTTCTTTTTTATTAAATAATTATTTTAAGTCGTAGTAGTTTAATCAGTTAAAAACAAATTTTATAAGTGACATTTTATATTGATTGTATTCTCTTTATTCATCCTCTAACATATCTTATCAATTTGTCCATTAAGTCCGTTTTCCGCTAAAGGCAACACCTGTATTGTAATACGTAAGAGAAGGACGACTAAGCAATTAATTATTAAACACTAATAATGCTAATTTAATCATTTTAATTTCTCTTTGCCTTAAATTAGGGTAAAACTAGAAGAAAAATCTTACTAGGATCTTTTCTAGTTGTAGTTATATAACTAAACATGGTATATATGATGTACCTAATAAAAAATCCATCACATGGTGTAACTGCAGCAGTTAATTTTGGCTGCCATTTTATTTTATTTTGGTAGATCATATATAGCTAGCTAGGTCCAAATAAGGTCAATTTTTTTTATTAGATTCTTAATTCTTTATAAATTGGCTAGTGTGGTACTCTACTAATCTCTATTAAATATTAATCAATTCCTTGCAATTTTATTGAATAAAAACTCAGTTGTAGAATCTGCATCCGATTAAAAGATAATAATAATACTATGATTTTGCAAGGATCATTTTAATACTTAATTTTTGTATATTTGAGCACAATATATATATATATATATATATATATATATATATATATATAATTTTTAAATATTTTAATCATATTAATAAATAAATTTGACTGTATTGTACATATCGATAACTTCCCCAAAATATAATACATAGTAGTTGGGCCTTCACATTGTTTAAGTTGGAAGCAAGGTGCACATGTTTGCTAAGCTGTGTTCATATGCTCACACAAGACAAAGCAGGCCACCACCAATTTTCTACTGCTCATATTATATATACTAATACTAATTTATTAATATTGTTTTTACAAAAGTTTCGTTAAATTTATCCATAATTACAAATTTATCAATCCGGTTAATTTTAAGGAAAAACTACTTTATTAGACATATTTCACTATCATATATATATACTATTATTATATATACTTTCAAAATATTACGTATTTTATCACTAATTAAGAATTTTCTATGTACCAAGATACATGTATTTTTGCTACTAGATATACAAAAATAGAGAGAGAGGTGAGCGAGAATGAGGAGGGAGGCAAGCGAGATTCATATGTATCTCATATAAATACAAATCACACTAGATACACACTACATACACACACACACACACACACACACACATATATATATATATATATATATATATATTTGGAGTGGTTCGCATGTATCTAGGATGGGAGAGTGGCGAGCCATATGGGAGAGAGACTAGGGAGGCGAGAGAGATTTGCTATGTATCACAAATACTTGCGAATCCACTTTGATACAATGTATCTAGAACAAATTGTATCTAAATTTGACCCCATGTATTCAAGATACATGTATTTGGACGTATCTGGAGATACCAAAATTTGATAAGATATGTACTATTGCAACTTAGTGTGTATCTAAGTAATTAGCTCCTAAACTAATGAGATTTAGGTAAGTTTCCCAATTTAAATTCATACTAGGTAGATCAACTACTTTCTTTGTTCACTTTTTTTACTCATCCTCTATTTAACTTGACACTCTAAAACTATTTTTTTTTTAAAAATAGGACAAATAAATTTAAATAAATAAGAAAAGAAATAAATTGAAATGGAGAAGATTTTTTATTTATTTTTAAAAAAAAGTTATTAAAAGAAGGGAGTTATTTGGTTAAGGATTTGAGTGGTCATTGTCGGTCCAACACAGTAGGAAAGTGAAACATCAATTGCGTATGATTGTCTCGAGAGAAGACCCAAAATAGTCCTTCATCTTTGGATTAAGATTCAAAGTCATTCTTGAGTTTTTATATCGACCACTAATAGTTCCTCATGTTTGCAATATTGATGCACTTTTAGTCCTCCCCTACACTTTTACCTATTTTTTAATATTAATTTTGTTCATAATTTTATGTAAGGAATGTCCCATCGTCTTTTTATATATTTAGTAGAAATAATAACTCTATGTGAGAGAAGGTGAGAAGAAGAATATCTTGTTCTGTTCAGTATAAATATTACTGCAGCTAAACTAAGAACATTTTAACATATGACATTGCAAGAAAAGAAAAAAATGTACTATTATACGTGAAATCGTCGTGATGAACCTCTCGACTTCCCCTGCAATACAGTTTCTACTAAATAAAATAAGGTGTTTTTCTTCTCACAATCTCTCACATAGAGTTATTATTTCTACTAAATATATAAATGACGATTAAACATTCCATAGATAAATTATGAATAAAATCAATATTAAAAAATAGACAAAATTTTGATGGAGGACCAAAAGTGCACCAATATTGCAAACATGAGAGACTATTAATGCTCCATGTGAAAACTCAAGGATGACTTTGAGTTTTAACCCAAAGATGAGGGACTATTTTGGGCCTTTTCTCGATTGTCTCATAACAATCCCCACATCACTTTCTTCTATCTACATTGGTTTTTTCTTTGATTAATTTTTTAGGTATGATTATATTGTAAGTTTGTTAATTTAAATAAAGTGTATGAGAGAAGAAAATTTCCTTAAAAATGGATGAAAAATAAATAATGGAGACATGTTTTTTTTTTGTCGAGTTTTAAAATTTTAAGAGATGTTTTACGTTAAGTGAGATATTATAAGAATGTAATGAAAGTATAGTTGATGATTTTAGTTACAAGCTTTCACAATTAAAGATGACATTGCAAGTGTTTTAATACTCCAAGAAAATACCCTTTGTTATTTTATCTAATAAAAGCAAATAAGGTCACTATAGTAAAGGCAAAATTTTAAGCCAAATTTTAGGAGGGAAATATGAAATGTTTGCTTTTTCACATAGATATAAAGGTCCCAACTTTAACAGCCAATTTCCCTTTTCTACTATCTCAAAGATTTTACTCAATAAAAGATGATAAATCTTTGAAAACTACTTATGAGATGCAGGTGAGTGTTAGGGTTTGTCCCCGATTTTGTACTTTATTTGAATTTTACGCAATTTTATTTTAAGTTAAAAAAAATTCTAAGTACAAACGATCGCTTGGTGGAAAATAACTCTGCTATTTCTATCCTTTTCTCGGAGAAATTTTTTGAACTTCTATAAATTGAAGATTCTTTATATCTCTCCACAACATAATAACATTCACAATACAGTGATTTGAAGAATCTTATTTTAAAGGGTAATTTTTCATACACATGCCAATTGACCAAACCATATAAATATATGATAACTTCTGCACGGCGTCTTAATTAATTCAATTCAAAGAGAGATATCAATCGAGATAGACTATAGAATGGAAGAAGATAATTATTACAACCTCTATTTCAAGTTGTTTGTCTTGTTTTGATTTTGTAGGAAATTTTAAAAAATATAAAAGACTTAAATTTTATGATCTTTAACATGTTAGGTGAAAAGTCACAATTAAATCATTGCTAAACTGGGAAATAGACATTTTTAAAAAACGAACTAAAAAAATAATAGAAAAAATAACTTAAAACAAAGAGAGTACACATAAACATCACCATTTAAATATAAATAAATAATAAAGTTTCAAGTTCCAATATTATTGTTAAAGACTATACGACCAGCTACAAAATCTGAAATACTGTTTAAAAAACAATTATTGAATTAAAAATTAAGGATTCGCATCACGTTGGCTGTTGAGCAGTGTTAACTGACTCGACTAGCTGCATTATTAGTTACTATTCTCATTAAATAAATAATGTGAGAAGGACAACATAATAATGCTGCAAAAATAATTGTCCTAAGTATTAAATAATGGAGTATACGCTAGAAAATAATTAATACATGATGACAGGATTAATTTCCTCACAAGTTCCATTATATTGCACGGAACAAGTACATTGAATAATTAGGTGATCAATGGAACACATCAATTTTGGTGATTAATTAGCTGTTGAAAAGATTTGGTATAATGGAAAATGATTTTCTTGAAAATAAGTACTATTTTCTTGTGTTTAAAATAAAAAATTAGTATCTCAAAAAAACAAAAAATAAAAAAATAACAAAATATATATAATCATAATCAAAGGTTAAATGATTTTTGTAGAACTTGTTCTCAACTTCCACTCACTCATTTCATATTTACTTGTCGATGTTAGATTTGACACATTTATTAAGAAGTATTCTCTCTATCCCTAATTACTTATCAACTTTTGAATTGATACACCTATTAAGAAAATAATTATTGACATAGTGAATTTACTATTTTACATTTTTACTCCTATTAATTATGAAGTAGATGGATTAAAAATTTAAGATTTTCAAGAAATTGTACCTTTTTCAAAGTAATTAATTGAGGGTATAATAGGTAAAATTATTTTGTCCTTTCTTGATTTGTTAAAATGGACAAGTAATTAATGACAACTATAAAATGAAAAGTGGACAAGTAATTAGGGACAAAGGGAGTAATAAATAAAATGATAGTTTTATTACATCATTCTTAATTCTCACAAGTCATCTATAAGTTTGAGAATGAACATTACTTAATAATAAGGGTAAAATAATTATATATAAAATAGTTAATTATCTCTTAGTTTATTTTTAAACTGAAAAAGTAAAAATGAATAAATATTTGAAAAAACTATATAGTAAGTTAAGTATATGCTATGTATTTATTATATATAACTATAGTTTAATAAAATTATAATTCGCTACTATAATATTCATTTTTAATAGCTATTTTCCAATTTAAAAGTATATCTTCCAATAAGTGTATTTCTAGACTTGATTCTAGACATTGTATCTATCAATTATCCATCAATCTTCTTTTATCTTTCCAAATTAGTGTATAACCCCATGTTAGCACATTCTTCCGATGATTATTTTTCTTCTTCTTTTCTTCCATGGAAGATTTTTTTGAATTCTTTTCAAATTCAAACTTAACGATGTTGCACTTCCTCTCCCTTTCACCGATAAAGCGTTGTCATCATTGACTCGAGATGATTTTCGAAACTGCATTATCAATCATGAGTGTCACGACCCAAACCATCATGATAAACACCCACACTAATCCTCTGATGGGAGAACCATTCATACTAATTAGCTAACCAACTTAATCAAAATACTAAAGCATTTAAGGTTACAGAAGCAAGTTTAAATGCTAAGGAAAAGATAGGGAGTTTCCATAAACTCCAACAAAAGTCTAACAACCAAAACTAACATTGCGGAAGTAATACCTAGAACCTGAAAATCAATGTACCAAAACTCTAACAAGATTCATAAGTCTAAACAAGAAGGGGTACAACCCCAAACTAACATAGGAATAACTAACTAGAAAGTCTAAGTCCAAAAATATGGACTTTAAACGACAGAGAACTCATGGCTGCTCGGAAGAACTAGCTCACCCTTGAGTTCGAAAATGGTCACTGATCTTCTAAGCGAGGTCTGTCAATAGCTGCATGAAGATGCCCTGTACTCAACAAAGAAAGAGCAAGTGCATTATCAGTACACAACCACAGTGTACTGGTAGGATCACGCGGCTATCCCACTAAGTGCAACATACATAAGCCATTACACATTAATAGTAACATGCATACACCGAACATATACAATATCAATATTATTTACGAACAACGATCAAGTTCACAATTCTCAATTACACAGTTATGTCAAGTCAATGGTCCTCTCATGGAACCCAAACCCAAACTGTTAGCATGCGATACATGGTATCCGATCCAATGTTTATGCCGGAACGTGGCAATCGATCCCATATTTATGCCGAAATGTGGCAACCGATCCAAGTTAGTGTGTCGGAACACAACACCCGATCCATTCAACAAGCCACAATCACAATCACAAAGTACATTCTCATAATCATACAATCAAGTCATGATTAATGACATTCATCATTCATCTATCCTCATTTACAATTAGTGTGATCAATAATGCAACATTCACATACCTACATGTATTATAATGAAGCAAGAACAAACATACATCACACAACATGAAATCACAACCATCACCTACCTCGAAACAAGCTTGAATCCCCTAAAAAACTTGATTCTTCCCTTTCTGGGTTCGTTCCGCTTGTTCTTAGTCTACAAGAATCAATATAATGCTAGGATCAATATACAAGACTTAATTACCCGGATTATAATCAATAAGATTAACCCTAGGTTAAATCCTTGATCCCCATGCCCAGATTAGGGCTTTTTCTACCATAATTCCCAGATCAAAACCCTCCCCCATCGATAATTACCCATTAGATTACGATCTGCGGATCGAAAAACAGATTCGGGGAGTTAAAACCTTACCTTTAGCCTTAAGAATGGTGCAAAAATGTCAAGAATCGCCTGGGGTTCGTCTCCTTACTCTCAAGAATGAAAATTGCATAATAAAGACGTTTTGGGGTTTATTTCCGACTTAAATCACGACTGTCCCGCCACAACGGTACCACCCCGCTACAACGATCCTTGCCCTGGCGGCACAAATTCCCGCCATAGCGGCTTGCACGGAACAATTAGGTAATTTAATAATTCCAATATCCCCTTTTCACAACACACCTTCAACCAACGACACTCAGAACTACCCGTTCACGCTAAAATTAATTTTGGGAATTCTACTCACTCGAAATCAATTCCGTAAAGTCGTACGGGTTCCTTAACGTCTTAGCTATCTACTCATGTGATAAAAAATATAATTAAATCACTCAATTGTTACTAGATTTCCCTAGACCTTAATGACTCCATTTTCGTCCAAATCTGGACTAGATCTGAAAATTTCAAGTTACTACAAAAAAGTTTTCTGGCCCAAAATTTTTCCTGTTAGTTTTTTTATAACGACGAGAACATGTCGTTACAATAGATACCAGTTTACCCATCACTCTTCCCCGAGTGACAAACTTAGGAAAAATAGACTAAAGAAGGAATGTAGTAGCACCTGAATCGACGAACAATTGGGGATACTTGTCTCACATGTCCTTCCCGGTTTCCCAAGTAGCTTCCTCAACTGGACGATGCTTCCATTGAACTTTCACAGACTTAATCTCCTTGGTCCTCAGTTTACGCACATCACGATCAAGAATTGCAACCGGTTCCTCCTCATATTGGAGATCTTTGTCTAACACAATTGAGTCCCATTTGATGATGTAATATCTCTTCAACATGGACACATGAAATACCGGATGAACTCCAGATATAGTAGGAGGTAAAGTCAATCTATAAGCCATTTGCCCCACACATTCAAGAACCTCAAAGGGACCAATGTATCGCAGACTTATCTTGCCCTTCTTGCCAAATCTCATCACCCCTTTCATGGGTGATACCTTAAGAAGAACATTCTCACCAGTCTGAAATGTCATATCTCTTACTTTATGGTCTGCATACTTTTTCTGTCTGCTCTGGGCTGCTAAAAGCTTAACTTGAATACTCCTCACCTTATCTTGAGCATTCTTTACTAAATCAACCCCGAAAGGTTTCACATCTCCAACCTCAAACCATCCTATGAGTGATCTACATCCCCTCCTATAAAGTTCCTCAAACGGTGCCATATCTATGCTGGAGTGATAACTATTATTATAGGAGAACTCACACAAAGGTCAGAACTTATCCCAATGCCCTCCAAAATCAATCACACATGCCCTCAACATGTTTTCTAACACTTAAATAGTCCTCTCTGAATGTCCGTCCGTCTGTGGATGAAAGGTTGTACTAAAAGTGAGTTGTGTGCCTAATTCATCATGTAATTTCCTCCAAAACTTGGAGGTAAACTGCGTACCACAGTCTGAGATGATAGAAAGGGGCACCCCATGCAACCTCACTATCTCTTTCACATAAACCTTAGCCAATTGTTCAACATTATAATCTATTCTTACCGGAATGAAATGGGCTGACTTAGTCAATCTATCAACCACTACCCAAATAAAATCAAACTTCCCTAAAGTCTTGGGAAGACCAACCACAAAATCTATGGCTATCCTCTCCCACTTCCATTACGGAATTGGCATTCTCTAAAGTAAACATGCAGGCCTTTGATGCTCATATTTTACTTGTTGGCAATTTTGACACTTAGTCACAAACTCCACTATATTCTTCTTCATGCCTGACCACCAATAAATTCGCTTCAAATCTCGATACATCTTGGTCACACCCAAATGAATGGAATATCGTGAACCGTGAGATTCCGTCAATAATTTCTCAATCAAGTCATCAACTCGAGGAACAAAAATCCTTCCTTTAAAACTAAGCACACTTTCCGCATCAAGAATGGTCTCTTGTGCCTTACCAATCACAGTCTTTTTCTTAAGTTCATTCAAATTTTCATCCTCAAACTATTTGGCCTTGATCTCCTCAATGAACGTGGCCCTTACTTCAATGCTAGCTAACAACCTATCTCTTTCTGAGATGCCCAACTGCATGAACTTAGACTCCAAGGTCTGAATTTCCTTAGCCAAGGGTCGCTTGGATACACTCAAGCAAGCTAAACTACCCATACTCACTGTTTTTCGACTCAAAACGTCTGCCACCACATTAGCCTTGCCCGAATAGTATTGAATGGTCACATCATAATCCTTGAGTAACTCCATCCACCTTCTCTGTTTCAAATTCAGATCCTTTTGAGTGAACACATGTTGCAAACTACGATGATTAGTAAACACCTCACACTTAACACCATAGAGGTAATGCCGCTAGATCTTAAGAACGAACACTACCGCTGCCAACTCCAAATCATGTGTTGGATAATTTCTCTCATGCACCTTGAATTGATGCGATGCATAAGCTATACCATTCTTATCCTGCATCAACACAACACCCAAATCAAAATGTGAAGCATCACAATAAACAATAAAATCTTTACCCTCAACCAATAATGCTAGAATAGGTGCGGTGGTTAAAAGAGTCTTGAGCTTTTGGAAGTTCTCCTCGCATTTTTCAGTCCATTCAAATGGTATTTCCTTTTTGGTCAAATTTGTCAAGTGAGTGGCAATAGAAGCAAAGTTCTTCACAAATCAACGATAGTAGCTAGTGAGCCCCACAAAACTCCCAACTTCCATCACAGAGCTAGGTCGAACCCAATTCTTAACCGCCTCAATCTTTTGAGGATCTACCATTACCCCTTCTTTTGAAACTACATGACTTAAAAATGCAACCGAAGTCAACCAGAATTCACACTTAGAAAATTTAGCATACAACCTTTGTTTTCCAAGAACACCCAGAACAATACGAAGATGGTTGGCATGCTCCTCCTCACTTTTCGAATAGACCAAAATATCATCAATGAAGACTATAACGAATGAATCAAGAAAGGGTTTGAACACCCCGTTTATCAAACTCATGAAAGTTGCAGGCGCATTAGTCAAACCAAAAGACATAACTACAAACTCGTAGTTCCCATAACGGGGTCTAAACGCCGTCTTGGGTACATCCTCAGGCCTAATTTTCAACTAATGGTAGCCATACCTTAGATCAATCTCAGAGAAAACTGATGCACCTTGCAATTGGTCAAAAAGATCATATATTCTAGGCACTGGGTACTTGTTTTGAATGGTGATCCTATTCAATTGCCGGTAATATATACACATCCTCATACTACCATCCTTTTTCTTAACAAACAAAATTGGAGAACCCCACGGAGAAGCACTAGGACGAATGAATCCTTTATCAAGAAGTTCTTGGATTTGAGCCTTAAGCTCTCTTAATTCTACCGGAGCCATGCGATACGGAGGGATAAAAATGAGGCGGGTACCAGGTTCCAAATCAATGCAGAAATCTATATCTCTATTCGGAGGCATACTAGACAAATCATTAGAAAACACTTCTCTAAATTCTGACACCACATGAATAGATTTAATAGATGGAGACTCAACCTCAACATCCCGAATATGAGCCAAATAAGCCAAACAACCCTACCCTACCAGTTTCCTAGCCCGAACGGAGGATATGATCTTAATTTGCTTAGGCTTGTACACCCCTTCCCACTCTAATTTTTCCCTTCCCAGAATTTTTAGAGTTACAGACTTGGTATTACAATTTAGCACAACATAATAGGGGGACAACCAAGTCATGCCTAAGATTATATCAAAGTCAGTCATATCCAAAATCACCGAATCAGCCCAAGTTTAAAAACCCATAAATAAAATAGGACAAGCACGATAGACCTGGGTGACTTTGAAAGACTTTCTAACTGGGGTAGAAACATGGATGAGAACATCAAGTATATCACAAATCATAGCAAATTTTGAGGCAAATCGCACAGATACATAAGAATAAGTAGAAGCCGGATCAAATAACACATTAACCATCCGGTCACAGACAAGAATAATACATGTGATCACTGCGTCAGATACCTCTGCCTCGTTCTTGCCTAGAAAGGCATAACACTGAGCCCTGTCATTTTGACGGGCGACTTCCCTGCCTGGCTGCAATGCACCTCTGCCTGCGTTACCATTTCCCCTACTTCTGCGCCTCGCTGATTTCCTCCTCGTCCTCTTTGTGGACGCCCTCGACCATTATACCATTTCCAGCGGGTACCATTGTTCTAGATTGCTGCTGCGCATAATCCAACATGCGCGGGTGTCCAGGTTCACCACAGTTGTAACATGTACAATCAAAAGATGGCCTGCTTCCCGTCGAAGCTGAGGCTCCCTGGCTATCCTGAATCAAATTATGAGGTCGAGTAATTACCTGTAGAGGCGGGCATAGCGGACTGAATTGGCTTGGCTACAAGTGTCGGCCTTCATGGCCCCTTGGAGTAAGAACCTTGAAAGTTACTCGAGTTCTTGGCCCTCTTAGACAATGCCTTAGCCTGACCGCCTCACCTCACTCCTTCTACTTTCTTCACAAAATCTTCTACCTCATTAAAGTTTTTCCCTGCAGAGGTCATATGAACATATAATACTTGTAACTCGGAATTTATTCCCTTAATAAATAAACGGATCCTCTCCTCATCCGTAGTCACCAATTGCGTAGCATATGTAGACAAAACATGGAACCTGGCCTCATAAGCAGCCACAAACATACCACTTTGCTCTAAAGCCATGAACTCATCCTTTTTACGATCCCTCAAAGTCCGAGGCACATACTTTTCTAAAAATAGAGCATGAAACTGGGTCCAAGTAAGTGGAGGTAAAATTGAAGATTTGCATTCCACATAAGCTCTCCACCATTGCTTAGCCTCACGTTGAAGTTGAAAAGTCACAAACTCAACCCCATCACAATTTCCAACTTATGCAGCCTCTCATAACATTCTAAGATGAACTCATATGCATCCTCACTCTCGGAACCATGGAACACATGCAGTTTCAACTTCAAGAACTTAGTCAATATTTCATGCTCATTACCAATCATAACAAGACCCAACAAAGGACGGAAAAAAGCGTCATTACCTACACTCCCACCCACCGTGGGGACATTGATAGCAATAGGAGGATTGGAGGGAGCTTGAGTTGCTTGAACAGAGGGAAGAAATCCAGGACCAACCAATCCTTTCAATAATGACATGATCTGTTGAGCTAACACTGGGTCTATGGGAGGAATACATGTAGTCTCAGTTCACACCTCTTCCTTTTGTCCAACATTCTCCACATTCTCCACATTCTCCACCTAGATATTTTCCTTTACCTCTTCATGGTGCGCATGAGGGGCGTCATTTCTGGGAGAATCTCCAACTGGTGCTCCATCCCTAGTAGGCACCACCCTTCTTCAGCCTCTACCCCAAGCTCTTTCTCTACCCCTGCCTCGACCGTGACCTCTCGCTGCAGATTCCTCAGATAGAGCATTGACGGGAGATACGGGCCTGACGTTGTTGAACCTAGTGTTAACCATTTGCGGACATAAGAGTGAAGGATGTTAGATACCAATTTGAATCGCTAGATACCAATTGATATAACGTTATAGCACGAAAGGAGACAAGAGAAAACATAGAGATTTCCTAAAGTCCTATAGCCTCTCGAAGAAAACTACAGACATCTCTGTACCATTTCGCAAAACTCTACTAGACTCGTTTTGGTACATCGAGATCAATGAACCTAGGCTCTGATACCAACTTTGTCACAACCCAGACCATCGTGATTGGAACCTACACTAACCCTCCGGTGGGAGAACCATTCATACTAATTTGCTAACCAACTTAGTCAAAGTACTTAAGCATTTAAGGTTACATAAGCAAGTTTAAATGCTAAGGAAAAGATAAGGAGTTCCCATAAACTCCAACAAAAGTCTAACAATCAAAACTAACATTGTGGAGGTAATATCTAGAACCTGAAAGTCAATGTACCAAAACTCTAAGAAGATCCATAAGTCTAAACAAGAAGGGGTACACCTCCAAACTAACTAGAAAGTCTAAGTCCGAAAATATGAACTTTAAACGAAAGAGAACTCATGACAGTCCGGAAGAACTAGATCACCCTTGAGTTCAAAAACGATAACTGATCTTCTAAGCGAGGTCTGTCAATAGCCGCCTGAAGATACCCTGTACTCAACAAAGAAAAAGCAAGTGTAGTATCAGTACACAACCACAGTGTACTGGTAGGATCACGTGGCTATCCCACTAAGTGCAACATACATAAACCATTACAACATAATAATAACATGCATACACCAAACATATACAATATCAATATTATTTACGAACAACGATCAAGTTCACAATTCTCAATTACACAGTTATGTCAAGTCAATGGTTCTCTCATGGAACCCAAACCCAAACTGTTAGCATGCGATACATGGTATCCGATCCAATGTTTATGCCGGAACGTGGCAATCGATCCCATATTTATGCCGAAATGTGGCAACCGATCCAAGTTAGTGTGTCGGAACGCAACACCCGATCCATTCAACAAGCCACAATCACAATCACAAAGTACATTCTCATAATCATACAATCAAGTCATGATTAATGACATTCATCATTCGTCTATCCTCATTTACAATTAGTGTGATCAATAATGCAACATTCACATACATACATGTATTATAATGAAGCAAGAACAAACATACATCACACAACATGAAATCACAATCATCACCTACCTCAAAACAAGCTTGAATTCCTTAAGAAACTTGATTCTTCCCTTTTCGGGTTCGTTCCGCTTGTTCTTGGTCTACAAGAATCAATATAATGCTAGGATCAATATACAAGACTTAATTACCCAAATTATAATCAATAAGATCAACCTTAGGTTAAACCCTTGATCCCCATGCCTAGATTAGGGCTTTTCCCACTATAATTCCTAGATCAAAACCCTCCCCCATCGATCATAACCCATTAGATTATGATCTGCGGATCGAAAAACAGATTCGGGGAGTTAAAACCTTACCTTTAGCCTTAAGAATGATGAAAAACTGTCAAGAATCACATGTGGTTTGTCTCCTTACTCTCAAGAACGAAAATTGCAGAATAAAGATATTTTGGGGTTTATTTCTGACTTAAATCACGATTTTCCTGCCACAACGGTACCACCCTATTATAGCGGCCCCGCCCTGGCGGCACAAATTCCCACCATAGCGGCTTACACGGAACAGTGAGCTAATTTAATAATTCCAATACCCCTATTTCACAACACACCTTCAACCAACGACACTCAAAACTATCCGTTCATGCTAAGATCAGTTTCGGGAGTTCTACTCACCCGGAATCAATTCCGTAAAGTCGTACGGGTTCCTTAACGTCTTAGCTATCTACTTATGTGATAAAAAACATAATTAAATCACCCAATTGTTACCAGATTTCCCTAGACCTTACTGACTCCGATTTTGTCCAAATCTGCACTAGGTTGGGAAATTCCAAGTTACTACGAAAAAGTTTTTCGGCCCAAATTTTTTTCCATTGGATTTTCTATTACGACGAGAACAAGTCGTTATGACGAGAACAAGTCGTTACAATGAGAGAAAGCTTTGAAGCTTCAGTTCAAATTACAGAATCATGAAACTGTTACTAAAATTAATGGGTGATGTTTTGAAAGATTGAATATATTGCAAGGAGTTTATATCTCGAATTTTGAGAGTTTTTGGGTACAAATTTAAGGACTTTTCATGGAATCAAACGCACACATATATGCATTTTATTCATGTGTCAATGCACATGTATCCGCATTGTATTCATGTATTTGAGTGCATTTGTTTCATTGTTATTGTATCAAATGTATTTGTTTGTATATGATATTGATTACACATTTGTATCTATGTATCAATGGTCTCTATTCCTTGTTATTCATTTTGTATCAATGTAATGTTTATCTTGCAACTTGTTATAATTTGTATCAATGTATTCAAGTCTATAATTGTTCTTTTGTTATACATTTGTATCATGTATTTGATTGTATTTTTGTTCACTATTATATATTTTGTATCAATGTATAATTTGAGTGTTTCTATATAATGTATTCATCACCAAAATGCATTTATATCAATGTCTTACCAATGTATTCAAGTTTAAAAAAATCTATAACAACATTTTTTTTTGTATCAATGTCATAAACGTTATATTTAGTGACACAACAAAATCAATGAAGAAGAAAAGATCTTGTAATGCAATTTCTTTGTTTATTATTAATAAACAATATTGTGAGATTTCATAGTTCCATTGATAAGGGAAGATTGAGATATTATGCTAAATTTTATTTTCTTAAAGGATATTGCCGCACAATTAATGCACTGCATTATATATTGTAGTAGTATCCGGAGTAACCACCTAAAAATAACATACGAATACTAGAATACAACCACCATACACGGTGAATACATTTAGATACAACTGGATAGCCAATTAAAAATTAGTTACGAATAGTAATTATCTTAATGGAAAAATTACAGAAATCCCACATTTTAGTTTACTTATTACCATTATCCCCTATAAGTTTTACAAATCTCCAAAATCCCTCATTTTCGCGCATCAGATTAGTGTATCTCGCGCATCAGATTAGTGTATCATGTATAAAATGTAATGTATCTTACTTAACGATTAATGTATCGCGCATTAGATTAATGTATCAACGCTTATATTATTGTATCCGTTTGAGGGATTTCTCTAATTATAAACTTTTAAGGGATAGATTGTAATTTTATCTTAAAAGTATGTGATTTCTGTAATTTACCCTATCTTAATGATAACTACTAAACTTTATTAACCCCTAAAGTATAGTCATTTCTGTAAATTCCACTATATATTTTTAGTATATTATACAAATAAAAATAATGATAGATAGCGCTCGCGGTGATACTTATTACTACGTGTACATATTAAACACTTTAAGATGCACTAGTTTTTTTGGACCACACTGAATAAATACGTTTTCCTTACTATACAGTCTGTTTAAGATAAGGATTTAAGCTCTTTGTATTAATAGCTTAACAAATTCTTACACACATTATGGCTTCATCAATAAATTTGGTAGCTAATTTCATATTATGACGTGACATACATAGGCCAACCTAGGGGGCAGTCAGAGTCAGATAGTTGTTTCACCAACAAGGAGAAATGGTAGCTACGATGTATACATTGTGTGTATATATCGTATGTCTTGTATATTTTTATATTATAATATGTAGGTATATCTAGAATTGTCTTATTCTATATATGAGCTACACTATATACATTCTTATTGATTGTAGACATAACTGAAGGTGATTTCATTAACACCAATTCTCTACAACATGTATTCATGAAAGTTTGTCTAGCCCTCCACAGTATGTATATCAAAATGTTTTTGTATTTAAAACTTAATAACTTCCACCCTTCAGTTAGAATTTGTCAAACATTCAACGATTTTCACATAAAAACATAACAAGTTTTGTTGAGAGTAGTATGAATTACACATGTTTTTGTATGAATTCCGTTAAATTTTTTGACAAATTTTAACAAAAAGATTGAAGTTGTTAAGTTTGAAATACGGATGTTTTTTTTTGTTAGGGAGGATAAGAAGATGATTTTCAACCCATCTGCTAACCAACATCGTTTATTTGAGATTTAAATTTTCAATCACAACTCCCGAAATGATCTCACTAGACCAATGGAGGAATTTTCTTTAGACACAAACTTGAGACTCAATGAACTACACGCAGAGTGTTCAAAATTCACCTTGAGATTTCAAGTTTAAATCCATATATATACTACGTTTTCATTTTTCAAATTAAATTCCCTTATTAAATTTTTTGGATCCGTCAGTGCAGTCAACTACTTAGAACAAAAACCATAAACCAAAACAAAAGCACTCACTTCAAATCTCAATTTATTAGAATTTGTTGAGATAATATGCGGTGGTGATGGAGGCTGCTACACCTCCCGGATGTGTAGCCAAGTCGGGCGTATCCCACCATACCTTCTTCACTGCCTTGTCATCTATCAGCTTGCTCGTTGCATCCCAAAGAACCGATAAAAAAGAATTAATCGTTATTTGAATACGAAATATTTAATCGTGTGTCAAGAGTAGCACGTATCTCACTAGTAACCTGAAAAATAAGGCCAGTAGTTCCACACAAAATGTTAAATTTCACCGTGCATGTTACATGGAGCGACTATATATGCATGTTAAATTAGGGCTAGTACCTATTGAACACTTAAAACATTCAAAATGTGTATCGTGGCAAAAAATGTGTTCTTCACTTTCCATGGGCGCGTGAAGATGCCGAAAAAACATTTTCCTTTTTATTTTTCCTGAAAAAAGTACATTTTTATTTATTTATTGACCTTGACATTAATTAATAAAGAAACCAAAAACAATTAACTAACAATAAAAAAAAAAGGACAACTTCTTCCTAGGAACAGCCTCAACGATTTCCATCCACCATCTCTGTACTTACCGGTTACCTCCTATGTCACCCCACCCCACCAACTTTCTCTCTCTCTTTCTCTCACCCTCTCCAACTATTCTTCTGTTTTTCCCTCTTTTTTTCAGGTTTTAAATATTTTGGCGAAACTCCATTTATTTTGATGATAGAAAACTGAATCAATTCTTTTTTCGGCAAAAATTTGTTATTATTTTTTGTAACTGTGATAAATGTTTATTAATCGAAAGAAGATGAAGACAATGGGTAAGAGGTGTTGTCGATGCCGATGAAAGGGAATGAAAGAGTGGGGGGCGTTAATTAAAAGAATTAATTTTTATATTCTTAAAATTCCATTTGGATTATTTAAATAGAACTTTTAAAAAATTGAATTCAACCACCACGTGTCGTTGTTTCATTGGTACACCTGCTATGTATTTGCGTTTGAGCTACACAATTTTATTTTTCAACTGATTGACATTTTGTGTCTAATAGATATAAATTTTTTAAGTTTAAAGTGTTCAATAGGTACTACCCCTAGTTGAGGTGTCTAAATGAATTATGCGGACAAATTTAAGGAGCTACATATGACTTAAGCCCCATTTATAACACCATTTAGAGGGGAGCGACTATGTATGTGAAGAAACCCAAACCACTTACACAAGAACCAAGTTCTTGTTGGATTATAAAAAAAAGAGAGTAACAAATGGAACAAAAATTTATCGTGGAAAACCTCCTTGCTTAAGGGAAGAAAAACCATGACTTACACCTCGTAGAATTTCACCAAACTTCACTAAATCCAAAGAGCAACTTTAGATTACAACTCTATAGTCAAAGGAACTAACTCGAGTACCTCACCTCAACAGTTCACTCAAATCCACTTCTTGTTGCTCACACTAACTAACTATAGTTGTGCACTCTTCTCTCCAAGAAGCCAAGTCTACTTCTTGTTACAATTTCCTCTAACGACTAACTATAAACGTTTTCTCTACTCTCCAAGAAGTCAAACGACCCACTTCTTGTTAAAATTTTCTTTCACTTAGACAATTATACCTAAACAATAATTCTAAGATGAAACAATGCAAACTAAGCTTTAGAAAGAAAACTTCACTCTAGTTCTTCTCTCTTCTGGCGTCTTGTTGTTTTCAGTGCCGCACGAGCTCTTGCTGCAAAATGTTTTTGATTTATGATTATGCAAAAAGTTGTGATTCTCTTTGTCAACAATCCTTTTATAAGGGTGGATTAAACTCGAGTTGAATCCTACAAGGAAAATAATTCTTTTTCCTCAAAAAAGCTTTCCTTTCCTTATAAGGATCCGAGTCTTCTGCACTTTTTTTTGGATTATTTAAGAGTCTTTACCTTATAAGGAGTCTTCTGCACTTCTTTTCCTTTTTATGAGTCTTTGCATTTTAAGAATTCTTTTGCACTTCTTTTCGTTATTTATGAGTCTTTTCCTTTTAATAAGGTTTCTTAGTTCCTGTGTTGGTTCTGCTACTGGATTGTGAACTTGGTTCACTTTGTCCAGTTTCTCAGTTCCCGCATTGATTCTACTATTGAATTTTTAACCTGGTTCACTTTGTCCAAATCACTTTGTCATTATCAAAACCTGTTCAGAAGGTTGTCATGTCATTAATTTCTCCCTTTTTGATGATGACAAACTATGCTTCCTTTATGACTCATGTAACCTATATTGTATAATCCTACACAACAAAACCAGAAACATATTCTCCTTTTTGACATCTCAAAAAGATAGGTAGAATTCGGTGTAAGCATGCATGGACATAACTAGACTCATAGCCACATTGGGCGACACCACACATACATAGAAATCAATTGAAACTCCAGGAAGTAGCCACACATAAGCAATATGGATAACAAAATCAGAAGATACATCATTTAAGCCCGTATTGGGCACCACCATGGTCTTTGCAAAAGCATAATCAAGCCTCCCAGAATATCAACATTTTAAACAAAAACAAAAGAACAAGAACCGGTTCTAGGATGGGTAGGCTAAGACAAATGGCTAGGAGGAGGGATGGAAAGCAAGAAGTAATTGAAGCAATGTATCAATTCTTGACTTGCTTTATTGCTATTGACGAAACATTTGATCCTTAGCCTCATGACCTCTCCTTGCGACTCTGCAAGATCATTCCTTAATGTATCAATCTCGGTCTGAAGTCTTGCATTCTGCATTAAAGCAACATTCATATAATCAATCTATTATGCCACATGACCAACAACGTGGGAACCAGGTGCATGAGGTGGATTATCCACAACAAACAATCACACTCTGTAAAAGTGGTTCGAGTACTCATATCTTTCTCTGTCACTTGACTTCTGTCACCCAAGGGTACACCAGAAGCACTAGACATAATAGTGAGCAAGTTATCATAAGCTAGCTGATGACAAGGTACAAGGTCTGTGACTCTAGCCATGTGTTTAATCATGAGAGATGACCAATTAATAGGTTCCTCTTGGTCAATCATTTTGGCTAATCCCATGAATGATATTTTTTCTCCTCTAGAAACTACAACCTCTTGAACAATCTAAGGTCATTGTGGTTTCTTTCCTTGAAGAGAAACATGTGGTAATTAATTTAAGGATAGTTCCCCCGAGATGATGCATCGATGTCCTTATCAGAGTAATCAAACAGTACTGGTGGTGGTGAAATATTGGTTGGGAGGGCTGAGGGTAGTGGCAATGGTTATTAATTCATGATTGTTGATTTTTGAGAATGTTCTTCTAAAAGTGGGGATGGGTGAAAGGGTTTGAGGTGAAGGTAGGAGGGTAAGTAAAGTGATTGGTGTGATTGAAATGGAAATGACGAGGTCATGACGAGTGGCTAAAGATAGGGATGATAATTGGGATTCCAAGATAGATGTAGACATTTGAAGTATCAAGGGAGACGATTTGATTTTCCCGTGAAAAAAGAAAAAATTAAATAATGTGAAAAAGGGTAAACCGGGTTCTTTTATTTTAGATCTTCCAGTTAACATCCAAAATGCTTTATTGTATTTTTAGTAAAGAAAATGAGGGAGAGTGAAAACCTGATATATCGAGAACCTGATACTCATGTGCAACCACTCCTGCACTGTGATGTTATAGAAAACTAAGGGTAATATCATTAGAACTGAGCTTCAAAGTTCCCTACAATGTAAAGTGTATACCCGGTACATTACAAGAGTGAGTTAGTGGTAATGTTAAGAATGTAACACCTATCTAATCTTACTTTCCTAATTTTTCGAGAGTGAATACATCTGCTGGTACCAAAGGAGCATGTTTAAAGTTCCTTTCATATATCGCAAAATCCTTTTGACGGCATTCACGTAGGATTCCTTCAGGCATGACTGGAGACGTGCAAATAGTCCAACATTGAAAACGATGTTAGATCTACTAGCAGTAAGATATAGCAGAGATCCAATCATTCTTCTATACCTTGTGTCATTGACAGAGGAACCATGTTCATTCTTATCGAGCTTGATAGTAATTGTTGAGGGTGTCATTGTTTTAGCTTCATTCATGTCGAACTTCTTTAGTAGCTCTTTGATGGACTTTGTTGATGAATTGATGTTCTAGGTTAGGATTGTTTGATATGAAGCCCTCCAAAATGATGTCATTGACATTAACCTGAACTATGAGCACATTGGAGCCCATGCTCGTGAAGTCTGATTCAATATGTTGAAGACTTTTCTTAAAGAAACCATTCAGGAAGGCACTCTTAACATTCATTTGATAGAGTTTGAATTTCATGTGAGATGCAAAGGATATTATCATATGTATGGCTTCCATTCTGACTACCGGGGAAAATGTCTCATGGTAGTCTCTCCCTTTCTCTTGATTGTATCCTTGAGCCACTAATTTGATTTTGTACCTTCTTATTTTTGACAAAATTAATAATTTGATTGAGAAAGATGTGCATGTTGATTTAAATGAGATATGTATGATGCATCACAGATGAGATGACACTGATGGATCTGACCCGAAGAACCTGATTCTTATACTGAGTTCACAAGGCATGCTCTTACCTCGTCACCTTTAAACTGTCATTGGTTTGCATAGATCCGTGTGGAGTAGTTCAAGGGGGTTTGAAGTGCTCACCATCTCATTAGGTTTGAAAGTTCATCTCACATATTTGACTCATGTGCATGCTCCACATACCTAATCTTCTTTAAACATTTGAGTTGGCAGCCCTGTGACCATGTCCTTGGATATTAGTTTACTCATTAGTGAGAATCTTACATGTCCAATCTTGTGTGCCATAATAGTGAGTTATTAGTGAATGCACGTAAGCATTTGAGTGATTTTTCTTTGGGACCCAAAGTGTCAACTTTTTACATGTATTTGTATCCCTTACCCAGAAAGACCAGTTTCTCAGAGCTTGCACTACACATTCGACACTCAATTGAGGTGAATAATACATTGTTTCCCTTGTCACACATTTGGGACATATTCAAGAGATAGTGTTGTAGTCCTTCACCATAGTATACATTATTTATTGTTTGAGAGAGTGTGGGTCCTACTCTGCCAATACCTAGAATTTTTTTATTTTTTATTTCCTAAGGCCACACTTTCGCCTTGGAAATTGTTCAGTGAGAGAAAGTTCTCCTTATTTTCAGTGATGTGTTTAGAGCATGCAATGTCTAGTTACCACTGCTTTTATTTTCCTCTCACTAGTTCTTGCACAATCATTAAGAGGTTAGAGTTGGGTACCTAGATCCACTTGGGTCCCTGTTTATCAGTGAAAGGATGAATCAAGTTTCTTCTGGCCCGTTTGGGTAAGGGTTTTTGGTTGGGAACCAGTTTCAGAGTTCCTTTACCATTTCTTCTTTTCATAAAGATGATATTGTTTTTAATGGCTAGATTTTTTTTGTACATATGGTTCTGATGACCAGGTTGACCACAGTGAGTGCAGAACATGTCATAGTGATTTTCTTCATATTTTATAGAATTCTTATTGAATCCTATTCCATATCTAGTTGAGGATTGACTCTTTTGGAGATTATTGAGCATTACATAGGATTTAGTCCATTTTTGTATTGTGCTCTAATTCCATCTTAGTCATTTGAAGTTCCTTAAAAAAGGATTCATTCCTTTTAGTCATAGAATTTAGATTGTTTCCCATGTAAAACATAAATGGGAAAAACAAACAACCCTCACCTACCCGAAAGGATTCCTCCTCGAACGTCTCCTGATCATTATTAGATTTCTCAATCACCTTCACTAAGATAACACATATCAAATATCATAATATCAAAAATAGCTAATCAAGTCCATCATCCACCTAAATCACAATTAACCACACATTCATCCGCCCAGACTCCATCTTGAAGGCCTCTGCATGCTATCTCTCGATAATTTATAAGATATTATATAAGTAAAAATGGGTCTAACTACTCGGTTAAAAAAATATAGCCTACATGGACGTTAAAAAACTGTTGAAAAACTCTGAATTCGATCTTTTGGCTCCATGAGGGTGAATCTTGACGGACATAGATCGAGAATCCATGGATTTTGACCTTCTTTGTGCCGAAATCCCACCCGTCCATTGTTCCCGAGCTTAGAGATGGTTATGAGATTTTTTTAGAGTAACCCTCATTATTATATTAATAAAGAGTGGGAGAAAAAAGTAAAATATTTCATGTTTTTCGAGTTTCTACCCCTACTATAGCAATTGACATGCCACTATAGCGGTGTCTAGGGATGGGCATGGTATGGTATATACCGAATTACCATACCATATCGAAATATTTAATACAATGGTTTTGATATATATGATGGTATTTAATATGGTATATGATATATATTTTAATTTTTTTTGGTATTCGATACTGTATTTGGTATTTAGAAATGATATACCAAAATACTGAATACCATATCAAAGTATATAGTTACATAAATAACATATACATATTATTAAAATATTAACAAATATGCAACCTAGTATTAGTATAAACTAAATGTTTAGAAGTTGAAGCTTTGACTACTCTATTTTGATTGAAATTTAATTGATTAACAAAAGGAGTTGTTTGTACTTTATTTTG